>JAOEHY010012000.1:0-22281 GCA_025447955.1 Psilopsiagon aurifrons
CTTTCCCTTTCCCTTTCCCTTTCCCTTTCCCTCTCCCTTTCTCTTTCCCTTTCCCTTTCCCTTTCCCTTTCCCTTTCCCTTTCCCTTTCCCTTTCCTCCAGCTTCCATAAGGTTTTGGGCTGAAAGCTGCAGCACCCTCCTCCCAAGAGATCGCATATATGAAGTTGACTTAAACTGGGGCTTGGTTTTGACCTGGGCGGAAGTTGTTTGGGTGGGCGAGGAGGTTTCTCAGTTGGAGTCACTGTTGGCTATGGGCTTTCCTGCAGAGATGTCAATGCCATCATTCAGCTCAAGGGGTTTTGCTTTAAGGTTAAAGGGAGCTGGAAGATTATTTTTCCTTTAATTAGGAGGGGGAGGAAAAAGGTCATGTTTGAGCCAGAGGAATAGAGCAGAGGTGGTGAAGGGGTGGGATGCATGTATGGGGCCTTGCTCCCAAGATCTATGCACTGCCCACACAGCCTAAATCAGCCCTCCAGTACCCTTGGAGTGACTTAAAACACAGGGAATAGTATAAAAGCAGCTTTTCAGGAAAACCCTTAGGTTTTTTAACAATTAAAAAGTCCATTTTGAGGCTTTTATCTGCAAGCAGGGAACAAGAGACTGTATTTCAAGTAAAAAAGCCTCAGTGCTACAGCAGACGTTTGATGGGGATGAGGAAACTGTATTAGAGGGGCTGAAACCATGGTCGTGGGTAGGAAATGGCTGGGAGATCATATGAGAAAGCCCAGTGAGGCAGCCCCTCATTTGCAGGGCTGTGGCTTGCTCTGGGTTGGTTTCTGCATGCTGCCTGTACCCCTGAAATACAGTCTGTCACCTGCCCTGAGCACCAAGTAGAGCAAGGCAAAGGGCTTTTGAGGGAATTGTTTGATTTATTATATTTAAGAGCTTTTTAGCAAGGATGAGGAATGGACAAGAAATGCAATTCTATTTAATGCTTTCAAGAGCTTCTTGTTGGGCTAAATAACCCAGCCCACTTAATATCAGTTTGCAATACATCAGCTGCTCCAAAGTAATCTAAGACAGGGGGGAAGAACCTGCAAGACCTCAGTAAAGGCAGAGGTGGGGGGAAATCCCAAACACTGATCTGTTGGGCTGCTAGCCAAGGTATACAAAAAGGGCTATGTATTCTGCAGAAAGCCCCATGCTTTCTTCCTTCCCCCATGAGCTGCTTGGTGGGACAATAGACAGATTGTTTTGGGATAAGGGATGCAAATGCAGAGGTGCAGGTACTGGCAGCACTAAGCCTGCTCCCAGCTACAAGCAGCTTCTCTCTGCATCCTCCAGTACCACCTGCTCTTGCAAAGCAATAGGTACACTAATAATTCAGTTTATTTTACTTCTTCCTGCCCTGCTGCATGGAGTTGTGAGCTCTCATGCTTGAGCTATGCCTAACGGGTAAAGGTTGAAAATGTAAATCAAGAATGTTGACAGGCCACATATGTTTTACAGTGTAAATAGAAAGCCATGCACAAGCAGAGGTTAGGTTAAGGGGAGGTTACATTAAGAGGAGCTTTGCTCAAGGCACTGACTGGTGCCCAACAGACATGGGATGGGATGTGTTTAGGGAAAAAGGGGGTCTGCACCAGCAGCACTTTGTGGAGCAGGAGGGAAATGGTGCTGTCGTGCTGCGTTTCCAGCTTGCGCATCACTAAAGCTGCTCATCTGAACACATTTGTCAGGGGAAAATCACAGGCATAAGCTAATCAATGCAAATTAATGAGTCCCAATAAAGCTGTTCATTTCACAGCAGCCCCTGGCTGTAAGGAGCACAGTGCTGTCAGCTCTCCTCTCAGTCCACAGCCAGCACTGGCTGCTTATGGCACAGCACATCCATACGCTTTTGTCATTCATTTCCTCCACGCCTTTGGGAAGGTAAACATCAGTGATAGAGCTGGGCCCTGGCTTTCCCCACTGCCTCCACGGCACTGCAGCATGTGGCTCTTATGCCTGGGTCCTTTGCTATCCTCCAGCTTCTTTAATTACAATTTAAACCCCTTTAAGCAAGGCTGTACCTTGACACCTTCATGTGTCATCAGCAACACAGAGGAGCATGTAAAAGCTGTGCTAATCAAATCAGCAGAGCAATGAGTGCAAGGTGTGTGTCTGTACGTGACAGCCACATGTTTTCCTTCCCAGCAAGTCCTTCCATCTCCTCAGGTTCCTGGTTGGCTCTCTGTCCTGCAGCATCTGTGTGTCAATAAAGTTATGGGGAACTAACGAATTTGCACAAGGGGGAATAAATCATCAGTTTGAAGCATGTAGGGACTTTTTTTGTCCCTTCTAGGGGTGTGTGTTAAGGAAACATTGAAATAAGGGTGATGTCTGGAGGTAGTGTGCTTCAAAACAGAGGAGAAATACTGCAGATTCTGTGGGCAAAACATGGTCACCAGTGTGAAGGAAGCAGGAATATCCTTGGAAATCTTGGACATATGGCTGGGATTTTGGAAGGGCAGGTTGTTCCTGGGGGCAAAACGGCCCCTCAATGAGCGCTGCACAGACCAAGGGAGCACAGCAAACTCTTCTGTCTCTGCTGGGATTGGGTTAGTGCTGGTATCTCGTGTTGGCAGCGTTAGGAGCTATGCTGTGGACTGGCAAACAGCAGTGAAAAGATGGCTGCAACATATGGAAAAGTCAAAAGCCCATTTAAGAAGCAGGGCTTAGAAATACTCATCTCTCATATACTACAAGCTCCCCATGAAGCACCAGGCAAAAACCATTTCCATGTACCAGCATAAGCAAATAGCCAAACAGATTTTCTTCATTTATCTCTGGTTTTAGATTACAAAACACTGGATGCTTCTAGAAACTTCCTGAATATTCAGAGAGAGGCTAATTTACCAAATATCACTTCAGGCATTTCTGAAGTCCTCCAAACCCTTGCTCAGGTGCTGATGAGCCGTATCTGAATGGTTTCCTCAGCAAACACCCCAGGGTGCTGGTAGCTGGTGCCAAATTCCTCCCATGCTGTAGAGCTGAGCTCTGTGGGCAGCTGAGAACTAAGTGCCCTTGGGATGCTTTTCTTAATGAACACGCTTTCTTGTGCTTTATAAATGAAGGTAAATGGGAATGGATTTTCCTGTCCCTTAGGAAGGGCAGGATTTGCCCTTCTTATTCTGCAATAGTGGCCACCCTGCCCCCGTTCAAGTGCCTGGCTGAGATTTCAGGGGATGCTGCTAGTCTGGGAAGAGTGGTTTGGAAAAGGAGACAAGGGATCTCAAAAGCTAAGAGAGGACAGGGTGCAGGGAGCTAGGCACAGACCTTGGGCTGCCTGGAAGGGGCAGGAAGGGTTTGTCGTGTTTGCAGCAGAGGAAAACAGACACGGGGATGGCAGAGGATACTTGCTTTTTCTGTCTCAGAGATCTCTCTGCTCACTTTTTCTGTTCATTTATCATGTCTTCAACAAGTAAAATGGATTTTTTTGTGCTCTGAGTACTGGGCTGTAAGACACTGGCATGGAAAAGCGCCCATTTTAAGCAGATGCCAGCAGAAATCAGCACATTTTTCTGACCATGGCAGTGGTGTGTGCTTTTCTTTTTGGTAATCAGCTCCTTACAGCCTGTCTTCCACTACAGGATTGTGCACCTGGCTTTGAGGCTGTAATAAGGATTAATTAGTGAATGGTACAAAGTGCTGTGGTTTAGAAAGTGTTTTAGCTAACTGTGAAATCACACAGCTGGCAAGGTGAGGAAAGCATATGGGATTATGGGAAGAAGCAAAGAGATGCTAAAACGTTTTCACTGTCTGTGCTCTCACCTAAAGATTGCTTTATCTTGTTTATTCAGACCCATGAGGAGTGCGAGCTGAAAATAATTGAGCAGAAGGAGGTGGCAGTTCTGCCCCCGAAAGACGCATGCAAGTGCCATAAAGAAGACTTGGCTAAAGCTTTAAATGTAAGGGGGGTTATTGGTTCTTTGCGAATACAGCAGCTCAGACTGTGTCATCTGACCAAGCAGCAGGATTGGTCTTTGGTTTCACTGCCAGAGTGCACAGGTCCTCTGTCTTTACCTGGGATGAATCCTCACATTGGCTGTGTTTGAAGCTCAGCTCTGGGTACAGTGCTTTGTTCCAGGGAAGGATTTCATTGCAGTGAGCTGAAGGGAAAAGAGTTCAATTGTCCAGCCTGGAAAACAAAGCACTGCTAGAGGATCCCTGGGCACAGGCTGCAGAGCTCAGACACTCCATTTACCAGCAGATCCTAACAGTGTTGTGCAAATGCAGCCTTTTTCCCCTTTATTTCATAGCAGGTTTTATTTCAGAGATAAAACTCATCGTATTTATTGTCCTAGATGACTTTTCAAAGGCTTTTCATCGAAAGGCCTGTAAGAGCTGGAATTGTTAAGGAAAGCTGTAAAGATTAGGGATATTTTAGTGCCTGACCTTGTTATTGTTTAAAATCCAGGCAAAATAGATCTTATTCCTTCTTCATTTGTTCTCTTTGAATTTTGTCAGGATATTTTTATTTTTGCTTTAAATGTACAATGAAACCAGAGATCAATTGTTTACTATTTTAGATTTTCTCATCTTTTATCTCGATTCTCACTTAAGGAATTTTTTTTTTCTTGAATTATTAACTTGTGCTTACTTTATGGTTTGTTTTTTTTTTTTTCTTTTGATGGCTGATGGTAGAGATTCATATTTTAACAACAAAAAAAAAAAAAAGCCCTGAACTGAAAAGCTATGGATGGGTTTATTTTTGGGGGCATGCCTGAGCCATGTACACCTTATGTACCTTACTCACAGGTTCTAAACATAACTTTGCCTTAAGAAGCTTCCTATATCTATTCTATAATAAGCAATGTTTGGTTCTTTTGTTTTAACCTCCCTCCAGGTTGATTTACAAACTGGGCTCTCGGAGTGTTCTGTGCTTCAGCGCAGGTTAAAGCATGGCTGGAATGAATTTTCAGTAGAGAATACAGAGCCAATATGGAAGAAGTATCTGGACCAGGTAAGGATTTTCTGTGCAGATTCTCATTTCCTGGCAAAGACCCCAGTCTGGATTAGCTTGAGTGTGTCTCTACATTGAAGTATTCAGGGTTTCTGCTTCCACAGATTTAGCCTTGGAACAGGCTGTGACCCTGGTACAGAAACTGTCCATTCCCCCAGGGAAAGCCATTGTGAGACTCAGATGCAGGGTCATTTAATGCAAAGATAACATCTTACAATAAGAAGAAACCTTTTTATCTTCACACAGCCCACAAATCAAAAGCTGTAAAGCAACGACCCAATTTCTGCAGCGTTCTTATTCCCTTTAAGGTACATGATAAAATCATGAAGGCTTGGGCAACATGGTCTAGGGTGAGGTGTCCCTGACCACGGCAGTGCAGTTGGAACTGGATGATCTTAGGGTACTTTACAACCCAAACCATTCTATGAGTCTATGAAAGGTTTGAGGAAAACCAGTAGTAGATGAAAGCCACTCTGATTTCTGTTACCCCAGTGAAGGAAGGCTCAAAACTCCCAGCAAAAACCATGGACAAGCAGAGAGCTCAGGTGGGTGTTAGTGTCTCTAGGAGAAGCCCATCAGTAACAGACACATTCACACATGGTGCCATGCACAGTGAAGAACCACAGTTTCAAACCAGCTGTCCCAAAAGACCAAGCACAAGGTGGTATTTGCTGTCCTTTTTTTCCTCAACTGAGTTATCCCTGAGTTTTGCTTTTGTTAACTGTTTCTTACCAATGTTTAATGTATTTTTTATTTCTCTTTTAGAACTTTTACCAAAACAGAAAGGTCTTTTATATTGTTTGCTTATTTTCAACCATCAACTTGACAGATTTTCTTCTTGCTTAGTTGGATTGTGAAGATTTTAGTTGCTCTGAAAGGCTTTATTTTTAATTCATGGGATATCAATTTTTTTTTCTGTGATCAATATTGTTTAAGAACTTTGCAATCATCACTAAATCTCTTTGAGCATAAAAAGTGAGATGGCGGGGGGTTTTTTGCTCATCCTTAACAAACTGTTTCTCCTATGGGAAAACAACATAAACTCTCTAGTACATCTCTAATCCTTTCACAGCCTATTGGTCTCTCTGGAAGAACTGTTTGAAGTCCCACTGCTTTTGAGCAGCCTTTGAGCATCATTCCTCAGCCTTTGAGCATCATTCTTCAGCAGGCACTTGACAGGGCTTCTTTCGGCTGCTATTTCGGCAAAACATCCCCTTTTGTGCAATGTTTCTAAAGAAAAATGAAATTACTTTCACCTTTATCTTCATCTTGGAATAAACTTAAACCTTTCTTTCCATGCATCACCACACATCTGTTAGCCAAAACAGATAATCTTGTCTTTGCCTGACTTAATTCCCTTATGTCAATTCCCACATTAGCTAACTGAAGCTAAGGAACAGGTAGGAGAAAGATCCTTAAAATCTGTGTTTCAAAGTGAAAACAGTGAGGATCTGACTCCCACAGCCCTGGGACCAGCACAGAGTTTAGAGGATTAATTCAGGGGGAGAGGAAGGAAAGAAATAAAAGAAAGGATTTCTGGTTTCAAATTCTAGGAAGACAATAAAGATTTTGTTTGTCCCTATCACGCCTCCAAGCAGCTCTTAGAGTCAGCCCTGCACTGTATGACTTCAGAGGTAAGCCTTGCCTGTGCAAGCAGGGGAAAAGAGAGGAAACTTATGTCTTTTGATGTGAGCCTTGATCTGCTGGTCTCTGATGTCATCCATCTCCTGTACAGGGGCATGGTCAAGCATCAGCCTGCTGTACCCTCTCTGTCCAGGCGGAGGCTGCTGTCACAAGCAAGTAGGGTCCATGCAACCAAACCACTTTAATCCTTACTGATGAGATCTAAGGCCAGCTCAGCTTCAGCAGCTCCATATTTAATTTTATATCGCATTTTTTTCCCTTTTCTTTCAGTTTAAAAATCCCCTCATTCTCTTGTTGCTGGCTTCTGCTTTAGTAAGTGTCATCACAAAAGAATACGAGGACGCTGCGAGCATCGCCATGGTACGTGGTACCTCTCCTGCACCCCAACCCTTGGCTCTTTGGAGCTACTGTGCCCATCCTGTAATGCCTCTTTGTTCACAGGCGGTCCTCATTGTGGTCACTGTGGCCTTCATTCAGGTACGTTAGCCTCTTCTCTACAGCCAGAGCTGTCATGATTGAGCCCACTCATGTAACTTGGCTTTCTCCTTTCTTATTTAAAAGGAATATCGCTCAGAAAAATCTCTGGAAGAACTTAACAAGTTGGTGCCCCCTGAGTGCAACTGGTGAGTCGTGCCTGCTTCAGTGGGGGGTAAACAGGGTTTGGGTTATGAGGGCAGAACTGACCGGAGAACAAAACTACACCAAGTTGTCATTCACATAAGGAGAACCTGTTCTCTGGAGGTGGCACCATGTGTGGGTGCAGCTCTGAGTCACAGCAGAAGTGGATGTAAACTCTGATTGTTAAAACAGACACCCAGAGGAGCTGAATAAATGCTGGGAGACAGGAGGGTCCAAGCAATGTCCCACACAAGAGTCCCTGCAGCCTCCTGTGTGTCACTGCCTCCCCTAGCTTGGGGAGCAGCTGTAGGGTCTACCAGACACCACTTTCCAGGCTGCTTTGGTGTTTGGTATCAGTGCTGTAGGTTACAGGAAACACTTTGAATGTTTACGTCTTGGCATAAGACATGTCATGGACAACATAAATAAGCTGTAAGGCTCAGTCAAACTTTGCACTGCAAAAGAAGCGTGGGATTCTCTTCTGGTCCAAAGTTCACCCAGGTTTGGATTTTATAAACACCACTGTATGCTCCTTCTTTCCTTATGATATGGCACCATAAGTACCTAACCACTTGAAAGTCTGTACTTTTAATGCAATAATGAAATGTCAGAGGTAGTTCTAGCTTTAAAGAGCTTCTTTTTAGGTTAAAGAATCTGCATTTCATCATTTAAAGCATGAGCCATGTCATTCCTATGGTATAAGACCTGCTGAAGTCACTTACTGCTGCAATGCAAGTCTTCCATAACCTGCCCATCTGTTATTTATGAGCCCAAACAGAACATAATCAGCTCTCACCTTTATGAAGGTTTTATGTTCTTTTTACATTGGAAGCTCTTTGGGGCAGGGTTCTTGCTTTCCTGCCAGTTGCATTCCCAAGCCTGAGAAGGAATAAAAAACCTCACAGCCTGGTTTCCGTTCTTCTTTTTTCATTTGTCTCATGTAGCCTAAGGGAAGGGAAACTGCAGCACCTTCTAGCACGAGAGCTTGTGCCTGGAGATATCATTTATCTGTCTGTTGGCGACAGGGTTCCCGCAGACCTCAGGTTGATAGAGGTAAATAACCTATGCATACAAGAGCCTGCTTTGGCAATTTCTTCTCTTAACAGTGCAAAGAAACATGTCTGTTTAGGTTACAGATCTGCTGGTAGATGAATCCAGTTTTACTGGAGAAGCTGAGCCTTGTAACAAGACTGACAGTGTATTAATGGAAGCTGGAGACATAACCACGCTGAGCAACGTCGCTTTCATGGGGACACTGGTGCGATACGGGAAGGGAAAAGTGAGTCCTGTCATCTTTGACCTTTGCCTCGATGTTAGTTACAGACTCCCTAGATTTTTGTCTCCATCTGTCTTTTTACCCCCTGTTTTTTTTTTTAGGGTGTAGTCATTGGGACTGGTGAAAATTCACAGTTTGGAGAGGTGTTCAAAATGATGCAAGCTGAAGAGGTAAAGAATGTGTGTGGAAATGGTGGATGTCCTGAATGAAACTTTGTGAGCAGGAGTGGTCCCAAGAAGTAATTCACTGTCTTAATTTCTGTTTCTGCTACAAAATGCCTGTGGCACTGAGGGAAACCAAAGTGCTCTATCCAGAAAAAGTTACCAGCAGGATTTAGGCTTCTAAACCCAGACATGTGATATTTAGCTGGAATCTAAGCTTGTGGTCACCTAAACCTCATGGTTTCTTCCTCTTTATTTCACACACACGTACTTTCCACGAGGTATATACTTTTTTTTACTTTTACAGATGTCGAACATGCATTACCCAGTGCTGGACTCAATCTCTAAGGTCCTTTCCAGATTCAGCCCTTAGTTTGCATCTGCCTTGGCTCCCCAGCTGTAAACAAATACAGTTTGTCTCTTCTCCCATTTTTTTGCCCATCTTGAGTGCGTTAAGGCAGAGACTCTCTCCCTGTGGTACGGTCAATGCCCATCAGACTGTGTTGAGGGTTTGGGGTGGGTAAGCACCAGGGTATATTAGGCAGCTGTAGGGACCTACCATGTGGGTCAGTTGTTCTGTGCTGATCACCATCTCATCTCACATAACAAGCAAAGAAAAGCAGTTATTCTCTAACATTTCCAGACTCCCAAAACACCTCTCCAGAAGAGCATGGACAGACTGGGGAAGCAACTCACTCTCTTCTCCTTTGGTATAATCGGTGAGTTGGACACGATGCTCACACTTGCATGGTCATCTGTAAAGGATCTCTCTGCTCCAGCCATTCTTCCAAAAGTATTTGTTGAAGTGGTTTGCTTGGACTTTAGGGGTTTAAGCAGAGGCAACTTTGAAAGAGAGATTTGAGGAACTTATCGCACGCTCACTTTTCCAACAATAGCTAAAGCAGTTTAGACATTCATGAATTTCTTGAAGCTTTTTAATCATCTGTTTTTTCATCATCAGGTTTAATAATGCTCATTGGCTGGTTACAAGGGAAGCATCTCCTTGGCATGTTCACAATTGGAGTTAGGTGAGGACTGGAAAACACCTTTCCCTTTGATTTCTAATGAAACGTGTCCCAGGGAATATCCTGTTCAAAATAATTGTCGTTTCACAAAAGACAACTTGAGAAAGACCCTTCATAAAAATATATTGGTCTTGCACTGGTGAAATTAATGTGAGTTTTACAACAGTTTGGGAGAAAAAAAAAAGAACAAGTTTAAGGTTTATTTAATTTTGAAAATCTTCATTGGCATTTCTATCTCGTCTCACTGTGAATGTCTTCTCCTATCTGTGCTAAGAATTTAGTGGGAGTGTAGCAACAGTAAATATTGCTCTTCTTTCTCGATTTATGTCTTAAGATAAGAATGAACATTTTATGAAGCATAGAAAGCACAACCTCTTAATCAAACATAATAAACTGTGTAATTTTAGTAGTACTCATAAAATCTGTTCTTTGGTGTTTTCATGGCTCTAAATTGTTCCTTTAAAGTAGTCTGTGGAAATAAAACCACAACCACAAATGAGGAGACAACAGAGAAGCCAAACTGGCTCAGTGCTCTCCTTTCTCTATGCTTGTGGGATGTGGTGGCAAAGTGGTTATGCCTGAGTTTGGAGAGCAGCCTGTGGTTTTGAAAGCCTTCCTTGATCACTTTTTGCACATACCTAGAAGTGTTGAGAGTTACTCAAGAGATAACTATGATTACAGATACAGATAATCTGGATTCTTCTAGAGTGTCAGATTTTGAAGGTTTTGATGTTGCTCTGATTCAGTGTATGCAGTGTAATTCTGTCCTTCTTTAGCTGTATCCACATTTAAGAGAGGAGATGAGGTACTGTATGTGGCCAGGAGCCAATAGCTAATGTATGAGCTGTGATCCCAAAGAACATTCAACCTCCATCCTGAAAAAGTTAAATAAATGTAATTAAAACCAACCCCTAACTCCTAATTAGCCAGAAATTAAAGCTCCTTGGCAATGTAAAAAAGAAAAGCTATTGCTTTGTCAAAGATATAAAAAAAAAATGCAGAAGGGTTGTAAATGTCATAGAGTGGGGAGTCACAGTTGCTAGCACTTCATGCTCCCATTCAGATACATGTATACAAGCAGGAGAGCTCACTCTATGGAATGACCCTTTGGCACATTTTGGTTGGTACTTGGTGTAACCCCTGTGTTGAAGCTGTTGTGTCTCTGCCATCCCCAGCCTGGCGGTGGCTGCCATCCCAGAGGGCCTCCCCATCGTGGTCACCGTCACACTGGTGCTCGGCGTTCTCCGGATGGCCAAGAAAAGGGTCATTGTGAAGAAGCTGCCCATAGTAGAAACCTTAGGTAAGGCTGTAAGACAGGTCCTGCAGCTTGGTCATCTGCCAGCCTTCAAAATCTGAGCTGGATAGCAATAGGCTGGCCAAGCGAGGTTTGGTCTGACCATAAGAAATGTAAATTTGGAGTGTTGCTTACAGGGCCAGAGCAACCCACTCAGACTTAAATACACTTTCTACTCTCTGTTTCACACCCTCTTCCCTTATTTCAGTGATACTAATACAGGCAGTTTCTAGGAACAGTGCACCCCAACTAATGGCATTAGCTTGTGGGGAGCAGAGCCCCTCTGAGGATATGCATGCCCTGCTTGGGTTGAAAGGCTTTGTTTCTCCTTCCTCCCCATTTCATGGTATCATCCTGCAGATCCATCCTGTCTGGATGAAAAACCTTGCAGCCCCTCAAGTCAAGCCTGGTGGCATAAATAGAACCATTTATCCTTCTGCCTTTGTGGCTGTGATGGCTCGTGTGGCTTTCTCCCTGGTCTCCAGTCACAGAAAACAGGAACCTTGATCACACAGAAAAAAGAGGACCTTGAGCAGACATTCAGCCCATCTTCACAATTGCAGGGCAGAATGAACTGTAATGAAATTTTTCTTCTACCTCTCTATCTTCAAATTGGCCCTTATTCCCAGACTGCTGCTTTCCAGGCTTTGATGCTCTGACCTTGGTCAGTATGGCAGCTTTATGAAGGAGAAGATACACTGTGTATTTAGTAGCACTTATTAATAAGTACACTCAGTTCCAAGCCTGTCCCATGCAGTCACAAATACCTGCTGCACAGCCGGATCCTTCAGATAAAACCTGTCTTCCTTGGAAATGCTGCTATTGTTTGAACTGCCCTTGTTTGTTCTGCGGTTAAGGAATCTTATCACCCTTGCCTTATTGTATCTGCCCTCACCCAAGACATCTGAAACGGCTTCTTATCTCATGAAGAATTTTGTTCTGGTAGGGCTGTGCCCAAGTAGGTGTAACTGCCAGATGCCTGGTGTTCTGCAGGACAGGCTAAGCACAGCAAAAACTGCACTCTCCCTGTTAAGCCTCTGAAAAGGAGAAAAATAATCTTCTTGATCTGACTTTTTTGTTGTCAATAACTGAAAATGAAATCCTGGAGGTGACAGCTTTGCTCTGAGATTATCCTTTAAACTGCAGTTAATTTAATTGCGTCCCAATCTGGTTTATCACCTCCAAGTTTTTAGCTGGTGGCCATTATGCACATGGGGTCTGTGCCTAAGCACTGTGGTCATCTCTAGAGCCAGGAGAGGTATTCAGGCTTAGAGGGGAACTGGAATTTGATTCTTTTTTTTTTTGCATTAAAGTAATTTTTTTACTTGTTGTGAATGGAAATGAGCCTTAATGTGGTGACTGTTGTATTGTGGTGTAAATGGACCCTGAAGAAATGTGCTTTACTCAAGCAGGATTGTCATGAAGCAGAGCACAAGTGGGGCAGCTCTCACTCTTAGCTGTGGACTTTCAAGTATTTTTAAGACAGTATTTAATACACCTGCCCTCACAATCCCTTGGTGAGATAGGGAAAGGGGTGTTATTCTTGATTTGGGGAAGCAAGGGTTAAATGGCCCACCTGAGGAGGCACGAAGTTCTGATATTGCAGCTTGAAAACATGGATAACTCTCTGATTGCCCACCATATGATGCTCAAGACAATGTGGCCCTCTTCAGGTGTCTCCTGCCACATCTCACATCCCAATTTTATGCACAATACGACATGCACTCAGATCCTTCCCTTTAAACACCTTATTGAGTAACATTCATTTCTTGGTATTTTCTCCCTCTTCCCACTGGTGCAGTTTAAGTATCTTTAGGGAAACACACTCTCCCTCTGCTGAATCTCATTGTTCTGTTGCATTATTTATCAGTTCTGATTAAAAACTTTCCTGCATCAGGTTGCTGCAATGTCATCTGCTCAGATAAGACAGGCACTCTGACTGCCAACGAGATGACAGTGACTCGGCTTGTGACTTCGGATGGGTTCCAGGCAGAGGTATGAATAAGATGGTAAAACGAACTTTCCTGGTTTGCTTTTAGTTCAGCTGGGCCCAAGTGGGGGATGCTAATCATCCCCAAAACAAGCAGTTTTTTGCACATCACCAGTTCCATTTTCATTCTGCTGTACTGGAGACAGGCAGAGGTGGGGCTGAGTGTACAAAAGCTGCTCAGATAGCATAAACAAATATGTTCATTGACATAATCTGCTGCTCTCTGCAATTATTGTAAATATTGAAACCTGCCACTGACCTTTGTGGGTCCATCTTCTGTAGGAATATTTATTATACAAGTGGCTTGATACTTCTGCTTGGTCCATTTACTTGCGTGTAAAGTGGGTGAGACTTAAGGCATACAGAACACAAAGATGCAGGGCAGTCATCAGCAAGGTTGGGCTTGAACAAAACTGGTGAATCCACTGCTGCCAAAGTGCTGGATCTCTGAGCTGCAAGAGACTTCTGAAATCACAGTGAACAAGTTCTCTATAAGACAAGCTAATTTTTTCTGTTCCTATACAGCTATTGTAATATTATGCTTTCACTGTCTGCAGCCTTTCTTCTAAGCATTACTTTGAGCTAGAAAGAAGAATCCCAGAAAGAATCTTTCAAAATCATAAATCTGCTCAAGTATATTTTTTTGTATACACATTTTGTACACAGTCTGTATACAGATAATTGTATACATGTGTAGCAGAGTCCTGACTCACACTGGGAAATTTGCTCATTCTGTCTCTCCCTTCCTCAGGTCAGTGGGGTGGGCTACAATGGAGAAGGAGATGTTTGTCTTCTGCCATCAAAAGAGATTCTTAAAGAATTTTCCAATGTCTCAGTTGGGAAACTAGTGGAGGTAAGTATAAATTATGAAACACTTTGGCCTATTTACATTCAACTTCCATTTGCAATAGATCACTTTGGTTAATGAATGAAAGGGAGAAAAACACATTTGTAACATTGAAAAAATGGTTGTAGCATGATTTTGGAAAGGCTCTGAGTAATTGCGGTTTATGAAGCTTACAGTTGAATGGTAGGAATCACAACACAGGCAGAGAGAGACTGGAGTCATCAGCCTAAAACGTCAATGACAGTTGGAATAAAAAGACAATTCTGGCAAAGGAGACACAAATTCATTTTACCACGTTCAGGTTTTTAACGTGGGCAGATTCTAGACTTTAGCTAGCTACATAATTTATAAATGCACTGTAGGGGTCTCTGGGTTTTGTGTTAGCATTAAGTAAAATCTTGCACATTCAACTGTAGGCTAAAGTGGAGTGTTTGGGTAGTGAAACAATCTGAGCTGGAATCTCAAATGGAGATTAGGTTTATTTTACCCATTCTACACGTCAAAAGCAATAGTGGGAAAGACTAAGTTTTCATTTTCATGACTTACCAAGCTCATTAGACATATATCACGTTTTGCTTGATATTATTCTATCCAAAACATATCATTTTACCAAATATTGGTGCATCCTATGGATTTAGTGGCTTTAGAAAACACAAGAACTGACATAAAGAGATGTTGCTGTGAGGAATAGCTAGCTCATCTTTTGGGTTATGGCTGCTTTCATTCTCCAATCTTTCATTGTCCCATTTAAAGAGACAAAGCTGTGAATTTGGTTATGAAAAGAATAAAACACGTAAATATGTCCCTTTCTGTAGGCTGGCTGTGTAGTCAATAATGCCGTTATCAGGGAAAACTGTGTGATGGGACAGCCCACAGAAGGAGCTCTCATTGCCCTTGCAATGAAGGTAAGGTTGAAAGAAACTGGAATTGTTAGGTCTGACAGCAGTGATCAGACTTCTTTAAAGTCCCCAGACTGGTTTTTGTCTTTCCTTGTCTCCTCTCCCCAGGGTCATAGTCTTGCACCTCTCCCGTCTAAACCACTTGTCACAGACAAACACTTTCCCTGGTCTTCTCTGCTAACAGCAAAGAATTGTTTTGCTTGGTTAATCTCTGCAATTAAGCTGCATGATGGATTTCTTTTGAACTCAGACTGGACTGCAGTTCCTGTATTTTCTTCACTTGCAATTAAGAGCTCAGGAGGAAGACAAGAGTGAAAAATGACTAAGAACTGGCTGTACTAGAAATGATGGCAGAGGGTCATCCTCGATTTGGGTCATCTGCTAGCTTTTAATTTTTTCTAGTCATAATTATGTAAAACAAGGGCATTTATGAATATTAAATTCATGCTTATAGGCAGAGGGCTGTAAAATGCCTCAGAGTATCATCTAATCAATGTTTCACAGCCTGTGGTCCATAAACCTCAGGTGGGCTGTAAAGCACAGAAGGTCCCTGATGAAATGATGAGCCTGCAAACATCTGCTCTTACCTCCTGTTTTTAAAGCTTGTAATGGAAAATGAAAACATGATTTTTATCTTTTTTTTTAACGATAAAATTTTATTTCATTATTATTTTAATTGTTAAATTAAAATCTTCCTTTTGCAGCACCATTCATTAGCCAAGCAATAGCAGAACACAAGGGATATTGTCTCTTTTTCTTTATTCCTTTTTTAGTTGGGTTGGAGCTGGGAGAGAGAAAAGCTATTTCTGATCTCTACCTCTTCACCTAGAGCACCTATGCATGCTGCTAAAGCAGGCATGTATTGATTTGAACTGTTGTACTTTAGAGCTGAAGGGTCTTCTTGTAGTGAATTGCTTTTTGAGTTAAATCCATCAGGAAATAATTTGAAACTACATTCGTGATTGACGATTCAGTTATTTGCACATTTCTTTTTTTCTTTCAAGTTAGGTGGCTTGGAAATAATTGAGGTGGTGGTGCATCAGCTTGAGCTGGAAGAAATCTGCTCTGCCCTTTGCTTTCCTTTGGTTTAGGGAAAGGACTGAGATTCCTTTGACCCAAAGTCCCACCAAGATAGCAGTGCAGCTCCCCAGTACTTGCAAAACTCAACAGGGATCAAGCTTCAAATTCCAGTTGAATTTATCCCACATTAGGCACCAGAAGGAAAAGACAGGTTTAAAATATAGAGTTTTACTCTCACCATACTTCCTCTTGAGGTCTGTGGTGTACAACTGCTGGGAGCACATGGACAATTGTCATGCTTGTAATGTGGAAAATGTATATAAGCTTTGGCATTGTTCAGCATTACAGTGCTCTTTTTGTTTACTTTAGATGGAATTGGCTGACATAAAAGATATTTATGTAAGAAATAAGGAAATTCCATTTAGCTCTGAACAGAAGTGGATGGCTGTGAAATGCACACTGAAAAATCAGGTAAAGCAAACAGTGGTGTTTGTTAGTTTCGTGTTTCTAATTGTGCCTCTACAATGGGCATGAAATGGTATCTCTTTGGCAAATAATGTTTTCAGAGCTTAACTGTGTCAAGAGAAAACTGAACAAACCTCAAAATTCCCACCTTGGATGTAATTTTAGCTTGTAAAACCTGTATTTGAATGGGAGAAGATAATACTTTTCATATAGTGTTTTGAGCAGAAAACCAAAAGATTTTCAGACAGGGGAAGAAAGATATGATGTTTGGAGGAAAATGTTGGTTGTTTTTCCTTTATGGGGTTAAGGAGCTTATTTTGACTGATATTATATTCAGGTTTAAAAACCCACCAATCTTTATATTACCATTCTGTCTATGATAGCTGAACATGAAAAATGGCTAGAGCAAAAATATCACGTCCTATAGATAATACTTGCACTGTGCATTTTACAAACAGGTAAAAGAGCAGCAAAGACCATTTTACTGAGGATACAAAGCCTTATACATTATCAGTGCTTTTAAAGTGTGCTCTTTTCTTTCTTTTTTTTGATAAAGTATATTATCTCCTTACTTTAAAGGATCAGGATGATATTTACTTTATGAAAGGAGCATTTGAAGAAGTGATTCAATACTGCTCTCTGTATAACAGCGGTGGCATCTCATTATCACTTACACCCCAGCAGAAAGCCCTCTACCAGCAGGAAGAAAAACGAATGGGCTCCTCAGGTCTAAGGGGTAAGTGATTACTGTCTATGCCCCTTACACTTACAGGTTATCTGCCCTTATGCTTTCCTGCTCTGTTTTGGTCAGTATGGACAGAGGCTCAGTCATAGAATCATAGAATAGTCAGGGCTGGAAAGGACCATAAGATCATGTAGTCCTGAGCACCAATTGCATGATCTCTTCATCATGCTCATCAAAGTTTGACAAGGGCCATGTCTTAAGTCTGCTGGCTGCTTGCTTTCCACTGATCTTTTTGTATTCTGAGTTTAAATTAGTGAGATTGAAAGGAGCTGAAAGTAAGCACTGGAAATGGTGACCATTTCTCTTCCACGAAGCATTGTGATTGCCTGGGATACAGTCTGAATGGTGCATTGAAAATCTTTGTGCTGAACCCAGTTCTAAGCACTGCTCTGCCAAGTTTTGCTTTGGAGAAGCTGTTTCAAAAGCAACAAAAAGGCAGCTTTGGAAAGGATTCAAAACATGGACTTGGGCTCAGAGAGTTTTATCTGAAGTTTGGTTCAATTCTCTATTAGGACCAAATCTAACGATCTCTTTTTGATCTTGACTACATGTCAGTGCAGCGCACAGAAGTTTTTATATGTGTGTCATTTCCTTCATTGCTAGAAACATCCTTTCAGAAATGTCTTAGATTTTCACACAATTACAAAGACACCATCTCCTGTGCACATTCCCAGTGTGTAATAGATGAGAACAAGTCTTGGCAGACGGTCTGGAAGATGGTAGAGTTAATGTACATATTCTCTAGCCTTGTGTCTTGCGGTTAGTAAATCATGTACAGAGCTTGCTTTGCAATATCTGAATCATCTACCACTGTGAATGGCAAATTACCCCTCTGAAGAAAAGTGATTAGCTCAGGCAGCTGCTGCGAGCTGATGATTCAGTCATCAAACCAACACTGACATGAACCCCTGGCACAATATCCTTGAGTGATTTAAGAATGATTGAATGATACGCTTAGGCACCAAGAACAGAAACAAAATGTTCGGAGCTTTAACGTTTGCATGATGGAAGTTTCAGTGGTTTAACTGAATTTACATTTTGTATTTTTAGATTAAAACAAACAAAAAAAAAAGTTTGAGCTTTTTCAGGAACGCTGTGTTTAACACAGCAATTTAATAGTGTCTAGTCTAACATTGCGCTGTCCCAGTTTAATCCATCTGCATTTAAGGAAGACTTGATGGACAGCTTTAAATGAGAAAGAAATAAATCCTAAGACAAACATGTAGAACAGAAATGCTCCAATTCAGAGGCACTCTACTGAGTGGACCAGCTTTTTGTGTCTATGCAAGATCTGAATGTAATGACTAAAGACCTGTTTTTAATTACTTCCTCTGCTGGAAAACTGGCAATTTAATATCTCATCTAAATGTTCATTTTAAAGTATGGAAATGTATTATTAGTAATTTAGTCTGGTCTTCTTTTTTTCCCCCCTATTTCTAGTACTTGCTTTGGCTTCAGGTCCAGAACTTGGCAAATTAACATTTTTAGGTCTGGTTGGAATAATTGATCCCCCAAGGGCTGGAGTGAGAGAAGCTGTTCAAGTCCTTCTGGATTCTGGTGTATCAGTAAAGATGATAACTGGAGATGCCCTGGAAACTGCTGTGGCTATAGGTAGCAAACTTAGCTTCTTTCCTGTAGTATATTAGATCAGTCAAATGTTATGTTCCTTAAGAATCAACTGGTTCATTCTTTGTGTGCACAACTGAGGTCTTAAATGCCATTAAGTTCTTGCATTTCCATTGGAAAAAAATTATATGAAATGCAGTAATAGAGCAGCTGAACTATGGGAAAAATTCCAGTAACTTAATTCCCCTATTTTAGCACCAGAAATGGAGAAATATCAGTGCAAGACCCTTTAATGAGACAGATGGCATTGCTGGGATTTTACACCCCATTAATTGTAGGAGCATGAGTATCTCTGTGTTTCTCACTTTTGCTTTTTGAGATTAGAAATACACAGAGCAAGCAGCAGAGAAGAGACTGACAGATTAAGTATCAGCTTCAGTTCTGGGTACTGAACTGCTTCCATAACTCCAGCTGAGTAAGGATAGGGTGACTGACCCAGCTCACAACTCAGAGAACTATGTGCCCTGTCAGATGCCCCAGGATCAGATAGATTTCCCAGCAAATTCTTCAATTGCTGCCACTGTTCTTTGAGTCAGAAAATAGCTGGCTTATCCCAGAGCTGATGAGCAGATCTCATTTTGGGTTTTCTTTCCAGGGCAGAATATTGGTCTCTGCAACGGAAAGCTGAAAGCCATGTCTGGGGAAGAGCTGGACCAATTGGCAGAGGCAGAGCTATCATCCACTGTCAAAAACGTAATGGTTTTGTTTACAAAAACAAGGCCTATTTCCAATAGCAGCTGCCTAATACAAGATCATATTCTTTGTATTTCAGGTTTCCATTTTCTTCAGAACAAGCCCAAAGCACAAACTGAAAATAATAAAGGTACTAAGCACTGCTTAAATCTATTGTATGTCTCGCTAAAACAAGATATAAAGGGAGGAAGGGAGGGAGAAGGGCAGCCCAGTTCTGGCATCAATTGTCACTGAATGCATCAACATTTTTCTTGCAGATCTGGCCTGAGTTATTTGAAAGATACTAGTGAGATATTAGCAAGCATAATAGCAGGAGAATCATTTTTGAGGACTTCATTACCCTCTTCTTACTCATGCTGGAGTTCTAGATTCCTGAAAATACAGTCTCTTAATTGTTGGTCCAAGTTCCATCCTCAGTAGGCTGCTGAGTGTGGTTTACCCTCAAAGTCGCATGACACTTCTACTATTTCAATATTACATGCAAATCTTGTGATTGCCAATGGGACTTATCTCCTCCCAGTTTCAGAGCCTCTCATCTCTCCACTCTCACAGGCTTTGCAGAGAGCTGGTGCTATTGTGTCAATGACAGGAGATGGTGTTAATGATGCTGTGGCCCTTAAATCTGCTGATATCGGGATTGCAATGGGACAAGCTGGTACAGATGTCAGCAAAGAGGCTGCCAACATGATCCTTGTGGATGATGACTTCTCAACAGTAATGTAGGTTCAGTGACTTTCTTACTGCCAGACACTTTATTACTTCAGATACTTTCTGGCTATCCACTGCAACAAGTCTGCTGTGTGACTAGCCCTGGAAGTAACACAAGACGCAGCACATACAAGTCAACAGGCAGTAAGTGGAGACACCTAGTGCATGTCTGACTCATTTTCAGTTGCTTACACTCAATGACTTTTGTTTCAAGTGGTGGTGACAAAGCTACCTTTCATCTGAAAGCCCTGGTTTCTCATTGCTGTAACTAACTGGGGATTTGAAAGCGCCTGGAGGTCTGGGGAGATCATGACTTGTGCTCTCTGCCTCGTCCAGGAAGCTCAGAGTAAGGCCATAATTTGCAATGCCCTGCTGGTTCACAACGATATTGAGAGTAAATAGGGTAGAGTGAGGCTATAAATAAGTCACAGGCCTGCTTAATGATCCAAGACCAGGCCATATGAACCAGGTTTTCAGACCTACTAGTTCTAATAAAGTAATTTTAAGCAAGAACCTGCACTGATACCTTCCTCCTGAGCCAGGGTCTGAATTTCAAGTGAAATTAATGCTGCAGAAGGCAACTTGCATTTTGAGTGTCACAGGAAGCTCAATGTAAAATAACATGAGTACTGGTGATTTAGTAAACTCCTCTCCCTTCCAGGAATGCAATAGAAGAGGGAAAGGGAATATTTTACAACATAAAGAATTTCGTCCGGTTCCAACTGAGCACGTAAGTTCCTGTTTGCTTCAATTCCAGTGAAAGCACCTTCTTGGTGAGGCCATGCAAAATAATGTTCTCCTGTGTTTTGCAGGAGTATTTCAGCTTTGAGCCTAATTACTCTGTCAAATGTCCTCAACCTACCCAATCCTCTCAATGCTATGCAGATCTTATGGATCAACATCATCATGGATGGGCCACCAGCCCAGAGGTATGAAAGAGTGAAATGAGCAAAATGTTCTTGGTTTTAATATGCCTGAATTTGGCTTATAAACACAAGCTGCTATGACTTCTTGTCAATGTGCCAATAATTCAGTGGTTAGACAAGACAAGTCATACTTTTGCTCCCTCCTGGTCTCTCCAAAAGCATTTACTTCGCATTTACTTGAGGTTTTATCTGTACATGATCAGTGGTGGAATCAATTATTCCACTTTTTGATTAGGAATGGTTCATTATCCCAAGTGCATCACCTGCTTAGTAGTCCTGCAGTTCTGACTGGCACAGGGATACTGGCTACATGCTGGGAATATGCCCCAAAATCACAAGACATGGGAACCTCATCCAATTGCTAATTACAAGTACTACTAATTACAATTACTACTTCTACAACATGGAAGAGATTTTTGGCCTCAATCTCACAACTAGTTCTCCCTCTGGGATGGGATGCTGATATGATGCCTAAGTCTAATATAATGACTTCCGGCATAGCCGTTGCAGACAAATTGGGTCATTATATAACCCTCCCAGAATACTCCTGGTGTATTCTGAAGTATCGCATCCTCCAGATCCATCTTATCAGTGGTACCATTTTGGGTTGATCTGCCTTAATTAAACACATCCCTTTGCTTCACTTTGTGACAGCCTGGGAGTGGAACCAGTTGATAGGGATACTATCAAACAGCCACCCCGACGTATCACAGATACTATACTCAGCAAATCACTGATCCTGAAAATCTTCATGTCAGCTGTAATTATCATCAGTGGAACCCTCTTTGTCTTCTGGAAGGAGGTGAGGAAAATCTGCAAAAGGATCTTGTTTTTATCAGGGTGAAGGACAAAAAGAAGGGCAATTTTGGAAGTACATGCAAAGCACATTCTGAAATACATCCAGTGGGGAAGGATGGAATGGTTTAGAAACCAGAGTAAGCTCATGGTTCTGCTTCTGCCTTCTTTCATTGCCTCTAATTTGGAGGTTCCTATCTAGAATGGGAAAGCTATTACTTGATACAATATCAGTACTTTAAGGTACTTTTCACCTCCAGCTTCCCATGTATGTAGCAAATGCCCAAGTACATGATTACTATGGAATGCTGCTAGTAAATGCAGTCTGTCACTATAACAGTACAAATAATACAATTTAGAATATTTTTTACAGAAATTCCACATCAGTTTAAGAAATTCAAACACAGAAGCATAGAACAGTTTGGGTTGGAAAGGACCTTAAGATCATCCAGTTCCAACCCCCCTGGCATGGGCAAGGACAACTCACACTAAACCATGCCACCCAAGGCTATTTCCAGCCTGGCCTGGAACACTGCCAGCGATGGAGCATTCACAACTTCCCTGGGTAACCCATTCCAGTGCCTCACCACCCTTACAGTAAAGA
>JAOEHY010012002.1:0-18050 GCA_025447955.1 Psilopsiagon aurifrons
AGAGGGGCAGGATCACCTCCCTCAACCTGCTGGTCACACTCCTTTTGATGCAGCCCAGGATACAGTTGGCTTTCTGGCCTACAAGAGCACACTGCAGGCTCATGTTCATTTTTCCATCTACCAACACCCCCAAGTCCTTCTCCACAGGGCTGCTTTGAATTGATATAGAGGTGTGGAAATCTAATCCCCTCTCACTTGGACCGCTAAAGAGAAAATCAAGCCTACTACATCCTTAACTCTGTAAGGGGCTTATGCATATGCCAAATTCTGTGCCTTTTTGAGGCATGTTCCCCAAATACAGTGGTTTTCCCTATAGGGTAAAGGTATTTTAGCATGACATCTTGTCATGTCCCAGGAAACACCAACCTGAAAACCATAAAAAAGTCATCTCTAGGTTAACTATAAAGTACATTATGGACAGCTGCTGTGGTAAGATATCAAGAACACAATCCTCCTGTAGGTTGGCCTTTACCTCCACTGAGGATAAAAATGTAATGTTGTCCTGGATGGTACTCCCAATTCTTTTTCAAACAAAAACTTTGTTTTTAAAGAAAAAACACCCACAAAACCAAACCAAAACAGATGTTACAGCTTCTGACGTGGTAGATCTCTCCTGACTCACTTGGGCTTTTTTATTTATACCTTTCACTTTATGGACTGCAAAAGGCATATTCTAATAAAAGATTTAGTGTTTCTTAAAAAAAAGGGCATAAAAAACCAAAACCATGTAGTTAAAATTCAGTTTTGGTGCTTATGATTTTATAAATGTCCTGGGTTTCCCAAGAGCAGCGATTTAAACAAGATGACTTCAATCTTATCTTTGAATCTTTCTTTTCTTTAATGCTGCTGAGGCTGTTCATTACTGGATGAGCAGCAGAGATGACTTTGGAAGGTGCAGCAGCTGTCACCACAATGGCTGACATGACTACTTAGTGTCAAATGGTTTTGAAGTTTATACATCAGACTAAGGCATTACCATGTAGGCAGAGTTGTTTCCAATAGCAGCATGTCCTGCACAACAGCCAAACCTCTCTATCATGGTACTTTTAAATAGATAGGCTTGCAAAATAATGGAGCTCCTAAGGGTATATATGGTCAACCTTGATGCATGTTTGTTTACGGAAGTAAGCTGAGAAGAAGCATCTCAGTAACTACAGTGAATGTTCTTTGTGGCTCAAATTACATGTCTTAATTTTGGCATGTTATTACTTCTTCAGTCTTTCAGGTTTGAGTTTAAGCTGTTCCTGTTTTTCAGCCATGCTCTGATTAGTACAGCCCCACACGCTGAAGGCAGATGTGCTGCTACAATGATTCTCACAAAAGTGTATGGCATCTTTAAGCTGTGTTACAGCATATCCATCCAGATTGTCCTACTCCAACACAGCAGTTAACAAAAGGGAAGAGGAAGTTGTACTCCTCTCTTTCCTACCTGCATGAATACTTCTGTCCATGTAGGATACGGTAGAGGCTATAATGGAAACTTGGGGGAGGTGAGACTGTGTGTCTTAAAAAGCAGCAGAGGAATGAACTACAGCAGGCTCTGCATATAATGAAATTAAGTGGAAAACCTAATCAGTCATGGCTTGCACAGACTAACTGTACTGCAGTTGTCACTGGATTAGCAAAGGTATTACCTAATGCTGAGGGACTAGAGTGGCTTGCTGACCTGTGCTGTGACTCTACTAGTGAGTGCCGATGCTTTCATATCCCAATTTCACCTGTTGTGGAATGATGAGAGGCCAGCAAATCAAAAGTTCTGGGTTATTTTTATGAACCTTGTTGCAAACTAGTCTAAGCTTAAATGTCCCACTTGTCCATCTTTCCCTTTTCTGAAAAATGGAGAAAATGGATGATGCTGAGCTGGTAATGAATAGTTCATGCTGCTTCTCCCTACAGCCTAAATCTGTGTGTGTGCTCAGCATTCCTTGCTCAAGATACCCAGCTGAGCATTTGTTTAAATGTACACGTTGTTTTGTAAGTTACTTAAACCAGAGCTATGAGCAGAACCTGTAGTTAATTCCATTTCAGTGTGCTAGTATGAAATAGGTAATGCATGTTAATTGCAGTATTGTGAAGGAGACGTGCTACAAGGAAACATAACAGAAATCCTAACCTGTCTTCTGTGCAGTGTAAGGGTTTTTTTGCTTTTGTATAACTCTTCTGGTTTTATTACTTTCTTGCAGACCAGGATCAAGGTTACAGGAAAACGAAGACCTCCTAGCAGAATGGCCCGCCGCCTAGCTGCCCAAGAGTCTGAAGAGAATGAGGAGATGAACAGTGCAAAAGAACCACAATTGTCTCTACCAAAACAGATGTCAGCAGTAGTGAACATAAAGGAGCCTCTCACTACTGAAGCAGAGTCCAAGGAAAATGGCTTTCTGTCTGGCTTGTTGCTACCAGCTCACGGCCATGTTTTGTCTGCTGGGACAAACAAACTCCTTCCTCCAGAATCCACAGACCAAGGGGATGATCTGTTTGAATCTGAAGACCTTTTTGTAAGCACCTCGACATCCAGACCAGCTGCACAATCAAAGTTAAAGGAGGAAATGCCAAACAGTGTGGCTAACAAACCCATCAAGGGCAGGGAGAAAAAGCCTAATCTGTCTGTTCTAGGTGATCAGGACAGCAATAATCTCTTCCAACCTGTACAGCAAAAATCTTTGACAAAAAGCAGCCCTATATCTTTTTTGGAGGAAGAGGAAGACTCTCTCTTCACCTCTCAGAAAGCTGGAAAAAAGGAGTTGAAATCTGCTGTCCGGCAAGCTGTGGACCCTACTCAAGATATCTTTGAGGTAGTGGTTGAGCCTGACACCTTGGCCTTTTTGATCCTGAGGGCCTTATCCAGACCCCTCTACCTTAAACACAGGCTTAATGGAGACAGCTTAAACCAGTCCCTGGGGTGCACAGGATATGAAGTAAACTGTCAGTCATGTTTGCTACTGGGCAATAGAAACCATTTCTTTAGTTGTTCACCCCTTATAAGAGTGGATTAAAAATGGAGCCTTAACACAGAGCAGGCATGTCACTGAATGTGCTGTGACAACATACCTGTGATTATGGACTTTTTCAAAGTAATAAAGTATTTGGTTCTTATCTGTTAGCTGTCTAGTCAACACAGCAGCTCAAATAACTCTTTTTCAAAAGGAATAAAGTTGGCAGGCTGGGCAACTGATACAAGCCTCTGTATGCTATACTTGACTTGTGTAAAATCCCATACTAAGGCACTTCTGCCAAATCCTCCATGGGGAGAAGGGACTTAAACTTCTTGGGTTTGAGAAGCCTAAGGCTGTCAGTCTTCTAAACATCTCAGCTCTGTGTACAGATAATTGGACTGTTCTCTTTGTGTGGTGTGCACTGACAGTTTCTCTATGCTTTCCTCCAAGGATGATATATTTGCTACTGAGGCAACTAAACCAGTGAACAGAGCAAAAGAGAAAATGCAGGAACCCAACCTGTTTGACGATAACATCGATATTTTTGCGGATCTCACTGTAAAACCAAAAGAGAAGAAGACCAAGAAAAAGGTGGAACAAAAATCCATATTTGATGATGAAATGGGTGAGTCTATGGGTGAGTCTTACTGCAAATCTCATAATATTGTCCTAAGTTGCATTTATCAGAGATGTTTTAGAACCTTTACTTTCTTTTAACTTTTCAACTGCTTTTAAACCTTTGGTCATCTTTGCATTTTAACATTGGATAGGAATTTCCTAGATGCGTGGAACTAGCATGGCATTTGAAAGAATTGAGAAACTGTATAAAATTTTCTGAGAGAAGGAATAGTATCATTTCTGTAGGGATTTTCTCACTTGGGGGAATTAAAAAATTTTCTGGAGACACTAATCTCATGTTGTTACGGCTCTGAGATACATTCTCTGTTTCAATTTGCATAGCTTTTTTGTATCATACTTTCAAGTGAATCAGCGAAATGAAGAAACTGACATCTTTTCCCATCTCACCTTCACTATTGTGGTGACTTATTTTGGAGCCTGTAAGATTTTTTTATACCCAGAATGATTTACAAATACTAAATCTGGAAGCAAAAATTTGCCCTGTATAATTTGTTGAGAAAGCAGCATATAATAATGTGAAATGATGCAAAGCATGCTCCTTTCTTGTTGTCCATCAGTGGAGATATTGAAAGCCATTTGATCCCCCACTGTGTGTTTGTTCTCAGGCTCTTCCTGTTTATAGCTCTTCTTTGGGATTGCATGAATTTTTTTTCCTGGAAGACAGAAAAAAAAAAAATCCCTTCTCCTCTAGCTCTGATTCTTGTCATCATTCTTTCTAACCTGTTCAAATTGAATTTGACTTATCACTGTTTTGCTTGGGCTGCTGTTAAACATTCCAGCCAGATGGAATGACCTGATTGAAGTCTGTAGATGTGTTGGAAAGCTTTCCAGAGAATGAACATCGTGAGATTTTTAAAGCCTGCTCAACTGATAAAAAAAAATGAGTCAAATGTTTACAGGCAGGGTATTCGAAATACATATTGGATGGTTAAAATATCTTATTTTAATATTCTACACTTTTTCATGTAGCATATAGCAAATGAATTACCCAAACTGCTACCCCTTGCAGATATTTCAGCACAAATATCCAGACCTTGTGAAAAAACAGTTGTAGAATGCCACTTGAAAAGTATCATGGAAAATTAGCCTCTCAGAACCTGTCATTTGCACTTTCACTTTTGACATCTACTCTGGTTTTAGAACTTCTTGTTTCATGTCACATCTGATCTTGATACATCTACAGCACCCTGTATCTGATGGACTTGATTTTCCCTGAAAGTATTGACTGTTTTGTGGTGCAGCTGTAAATATGCAGCCTCCTAGTGCCCAGAGCTATGTGGCTCCAGAACACCAGCAGAGGTATAGGGAAGATGCCTTAAGGTGAGGATGCCCTGCTGGCAATAGAGTAGTATAACTAGAACTTACCTGTACTTCAGGTTAAGGGTTGATTTAAGTGATTATTGTAGCATGATCCTTTATCAGGGCTGTATATTGTTGTCTTAGGATTCTTTCTACTGCAAATAAAATATTAAGTCTGGGGAGGGGGTGGAGGCTGCAGGCAGCTTTCCTTTTTCCTACCACAGCTTCTAGTCACTATTTACTACACTTGTGCTAGGCTTGTGGTGGTCGTATTATTAAAAACTCTTTCTCAGGTCTTTATCTTCATAGCCTCCTCAGTGAATTCATGGCTGATGACACAAACATCTCAATGTTTGATCTACCTCTCTGCAGAATGGTGACTGAAGCTTGTGCATTGACAAATACTGGTTTTGACAGCCAAAACTTGACTATTCCTTAAGACTTACTGAAAAACGGGAATGATACTTCTGCTGCTTTTATGCTCATTGTACTTCCCCTCTGCTGTGAAGCTAATCCATGTGATAGCTTCTTGCTTTGGAGTGATGCCAGTAGGGGATTACTCTGTTTTACTGCCTTTCTAAACTGCTCTTGTGCTGAAATGCTGTCATGGATTATTCCCGTGTAATCCCTATGATCAGCACAGTAGCAGACATGTGCTGGAGTGGAAGAAATAGCAAGAAGAGAAAGGCAAGCACATCGTGACAGACCACTTCATGCTTGGCCTTTGCTCAAGGTTAGGATGCGTGCTGAAGGCTGACATGCTAGTTTTTATACTCTGGACTAGTAAATGGCTATTAACCTCTGTGTAAAACCTGTGGTTTTTTAATGGGGATTGGAGACCAGTTATGTGCCTGTTACACTGGCCTTGTGAATCACTAGTAATCCACATATCTGAGTCTTGTAATTTTCAACTTCTCATAATCCAACTGTGTAATCTGAGTATCTTAAAACCTTAGTGTATAGGAAGAGCTATGATATTGCATGTGTCCAGGAAACCTCAGGGCAGCAGTTCAGCATGTGTACTGTAGCAGCTCCATCCCTTTCCATGAGCATAGTCCTCAATGCAAGCAGCACTAGGCACAGTAAGAACTGCAGGTCTGTGAGCTCTGCTGCTGGCACAGGGTATCCGGGTTAGGTTTCATTTCTATTTGTTGTATCTTTCAGGAGAGAACTCTGTCTTAGTAGCAATATGGTATTTTTCCACTTTGTTGTCCTAGTTATAAATAACAAAAATGCTTGTATTGAGGAAGGTGGTGGGAGATCTTGATTGAGGACTGTGCACAGACTCTTGAATATTCAGCAGGATGGTGGCTGTAGCTGTCTTCCTCCTTGCATCTTAGCTGTGTTTTTTTTCTCAAGTGATGTATGCTGTATTCTCATAATACTGTAGATCAAAGATTCTTACATGGCTAGTGGATGTCATGATTAGTCACTAGCAAGTACCATCTTTTCCTCTTCTCTTTTCTCTGGGAGCAACCTCACAGCAGTTAGATCTCTTAGATTCCTCAGACGTTAATGTTCCAGATAAGAGGGATGTTATCTGGCACTTGCACGATGGAATTTATTGTGGAGGTTTAATTTGTTAGTACTTCTCAAATGCCCAAGAAAGCTTGAACACATTACAAAATACAAGTATTATGCTGCTCTACTGAGAAGAAACAATATTCTTAATTTGACTTACAGCTAACAGCTCCCACGTATGTCCTTACAAATGCCTCTAGAATCGCAAGCAGCAGGAAAGCATTTGTTTATCACAGAATGTCCTTGGCAGTCACTGCTGTGTGCTGGAGACTTATGTACAATGTTACTTCTGTTTGGCAGTCACTTCACATTAATTTTTTTCCCCCCCTTTAGATGATATCTTCTCTAGCGGCCAAGTCAAGATACCCACTCCCAAAAGCAGATCTTCCCAAGCAGCCTCAGAAGCAAAATCTGAAAGCAAGACACTGAGCACATTTGATGACCCGCTGAATGCCTTTGGCGGCCAGTAGCCAAGAGGAGAGTGTTGCGGAGAAGAGGCTTTCCTTATGTCCTGTACAGTACTAATAATCTGGATTCTGTAATCCAATAGTGCTGAAATGACTGTGGATATTTCAATGATCACCATTTAAAATGGTTAGTATTCTCTAGTGCTGGGTCTGACTGCTCTAAATAATATATTTTTTAAAAAAGACAGTAACTTCCTGCTGTTTCCATGATGCCCAGATGAATATAGCCTGTGCAATACCTGCAATGAAGTAATCTATTATACAAAGTATAGTTTGTTTTATTGAACAGATCTATAGAAAAAATAAGTGATAAATAGTAAATGGAGTCTGTTAAACCAGATCCGTCTGTATGTCTTACTTTCCTCTTTACCACTTGCTAAGGACTGCTTTTCATGACTTGAAAACAACCAAAACCACTACAGTGCCTTGTCTGGGTCAGCTGCCAACCAACTGAGCTAATGTTAGGGTAAGACTGGGTTCTGTTATCAGGTACAGCTTCTCTTATGTAATCAAGCAGTTAATAAAATTAGTGCAGGACTTGATACCATTCAGAGAGAAGGTATTTCATACTGGCAGCTAATGTGGTCTATAAAAATAACAATGGTTAAAACTTCTCTGCCAGAAAGAGTGTGTTACAGATAAGCTCTATGAAAACACCAGAAACATGATGTTGTCTTCTATCCAAGTTGTAAGTCACTAAAGAGATTTTTTTTACCTCAAGTTTTGCAAATAACACTTTCCAAGAAGTCTGTCTGAACTGAGAATGCTTGGTTGCTTCCAGGTTAACAAGCCTGTGTGCATACCTTAGTGCAAAGACTCACTTGTGCCCAAAGGATTGCTATCTGCTTTCCTTTCTCATCTGTAACGTGTAGGCTGTTTGCAGGAGGCTGCTATTTTGTAGAATCCTTGTAACTCTCCGATGCATTTGTCTTAACCTTCTTGCTTCCTGTATTTTCTAGATTGTCCTGCTGGAACTGATGCCATTATCCATATTTGATGCCCAGTGGTAGACACTTGCTCTCCTGCATGCATACAACCAGAGCAAATGCATAAATGTAGAAGGATCAAATGTTGCTCTTATTTTACCAGTGACTGCCAGTGATTCTGACTTCAAAACTAGATGTGTGGTTTTAATGAGTGATGTACTACTTTATCTTCAACTTTTAAGACTCTTCTGTATGTTCTCAGAGGGCTTTCTTGAGAGAAATGCCCACTTTCACTGAAGCCCTTGTTCTTGAGACATCTGCTTCAGTCTGTTGTTTCTCAAGTTGGATTTACTTTATCAGGCACAGTAAACAGTGCAGCCAAAGTATCTAGCACTAACGAGGATAAAGCAGAATGAAAGGTTGGAAGGGATAAAGGAGAAACACTGTGTATTGATTTGAGTCATAGGTGGGCCTGGCGGTGATTCATGTTAAATGGGGGCTAAATTGGGAGTAGCAGATTGGAAAAGAATGTAGGAGCTATTTGCAAATGGGTATCTACAGTGAGAGCACTTGCACTTTATTTATAGGCATTACATCTGCTGCATATGCCACATACATGATTTGGACTGCTGCTTTACTCCTTTTTCCTGTGCTTAGAAGGGCTTCAAAGACATACTGGGAGAAAGAGGAAAAAGATGGTGAAATCTTCTATTTCTTTTCTGCATCCTCCTTTCTTATTGGCCCTTCACATTAATAACTTCTATTAGCATTGCAGAGAGTGTTCTTCATGAGCCAAGAACCCTGGAGGCCAAAAGCTGTTGGAGTAGAAGGGGAAAAAAACCTGCCTTAAAATGTTTCTTCAACTTTAATATGAAATCTCAATAGAGAAAACTTCTTGATAGAAAGTTGTACTGTGACACAGATAAAAACTGGCACAGGGGAAGTCTTTCCCCCCTATTAAAATGAAGTGGTCCTCAATTAACTCCCTGTAGCAGTCTGTGAATTCTGCTCTAAGTTCTTTGCTTTCCGGAGAGCTTGATCTGAGTGGTAGCTTTTTTAACTGAGTTTTGGCCTGGTTTGTCTCTTTTCCAAGTCTGGTAAACCTAACTGCGTTTCCTAGGAAAGGCAGAGCTGGAGGTCCAGTGTTTCAGGAGCCAGGACTTGCTCAGTGACTTTGTCAGAGGGTTCCATACCTGCTACTTGCACGCAGTAAAACACAGTATTTGTTCTGTTTGTTTTAACTGACTGTAGCTGTTTTGTTCCAGGCCCAGGGCAGGTCTTGCATTATTTAAAACCTAACTGGAAAATAAACTGCTTAATGTAATTAGCACCTCCTAATAAGGTAAGCTTGTTTTGTCTAGTGTTTCAGTGGAAGACTCCCATGGGCTGAGGGAAGAGCTGCTCCTGGAGCTCCGGGTGACTGACTGGCATTGAAGCAAGAGCAGAGTCGTGCGCTGACCTTGAGTAAAGGTGTCCGAGCGCTGGGCTTGCCTCCTGCCAGTGCTGCCTCAGGATAGGGGAAAGGTCTGCGGTGGCAGGGTGTCATCCCACTTGTGCTTCGACTGGGCCCAGCGCTGCGCTGGTGGGCGGTAGTGCTCCCTGGAAGCTTCTCGCGTTCAGTTTGAGGTACAAACGATGCTTTTGAGCGTTCTCCTTAAGCAAATGTTGTGGTAGAGGCGGGGGCCGCTTTGGGCCTCGCTAGACTACATGTCCCGGAAGGCACCGCGGCCTGTCGTCACGCGGCCGCAGTTGTTAGCAGCTGGGGAGTTGCATCCGGGTCCTTCCCCGCGCGCGTTCCGCCTCCCCGCGTCCTAACGACCACAACAAGCGACAGCCGCGCGCCCGGCCCGGCGGGCGCCCGCCCCCGGCGGCTCCCGGAGCACCGCCCCTCGAGGGAGCCGATTGGGAGAGCCGCATGAGAACGGGCGTCGCATTGGCCCGTAGGAGGCTGCCGGGGGGGAGGTCATGAAGGAGAGGTAGGCGCGGGGGCTGCCGGGGAGCGAGTGGCCGCGGTGCAGGCGCTGGGGGCGGCTCCCGGGTCCTACCCCGTTACCCCCACGCCTCGTTCTGCCCCCCCCCGAGCTCCTCCGGCTCCATAGCTCCTGTGAGGCGCGGCGGGCGGCGCTGCGAGGGGGGAGAGAAGCTGTGTCTCCCCCCGAGCGGGCCCAGCAGCGGCAGGTGAGATGAGACCCCTCCCTCTCTCCTCCCTGCGCGGACCGGCTCGGCGGCCCCCGGGCCCCCTGGAGTGCTGCTGCCTCGGGGTCCCTGCGGCCCCTGGAAAGGGGCAGTGCGCTAACCCCTCCCGCGTCCCCCCCGGTGGTAAGCGCGTCCCTGGAGGGAAGGTGGGTGGATTCCTTTGGGGGTGGGCTGGGGCACGGCTGGTCCTTGCGGTGGGGCGCGCGTACTACCCGGGGGTGAGGCCGCTCCGAGGCTCGGCGGCGGCGGCTGCGGGGGGTGGGAGAGAGGGTGGGCAGCTGCTCTCGCTCCTTTGTTTGCGGGCGCTCAGCTCTGCTGGCCTGGGTCCGGCCTGCCGCCCGGTGCAGGGCTCGACTGGGCCGGGGAGGGAGTATGGAGCGGCCGAGGGGGAAAAGCTGCTGCCTGTTGTCCTCCCCGAGCCCGGATGAGTTCCCCGTATTTATGCCTTGAGTTTTTTTCCTCAGGTCTGATCCTGCGGAGGGCTCAGCTGTTGTTGGCTTTGGGCGTTAATGTAGGTTGTTTGTGAAAACAAAGTAAAAATAAGAAAGGTAGGAGGTAGGACCTGGAATGCTGACTGAAACTGGAGTCCTAAACCTACAATATACTAATACCGTTTGTGGTAATCTGTTGTACAACCTACATAATAATTTATTGCTTTTTAATAGCTGTTCCATTGTTCATCAAGAATAGATTGAAATTCTCTTCAACAGCCACATGCAGATGTTGTTAGCGCTATGCTTATTTACTTTATAGGTGAAAGATCCTAGAAATGAACAGCAATGCACCACACCTGTCCTCAAAGCTGACTTGGCTGGAAGTGGAATGTAGTTTTCTGACAGATCTCCTTACAAGGAAGTTGTAAATCCTTTGTCATGGCCAACAAGAAAGAGCCTCCTTTTTACAACGAAGATAATATGGGACCATTTCACTACCAGCTTCCTTTGTATGAAACTATGGAGCTCTTCATTGAAACACTCACAGGAACATGCTTTGAACTACGAGTTTCCCCGTTTGAAACTGTTGTTTCTGTGAAAGCTAAAATTCAAAGACTGGAAGGTACTATTCTCTCATTTCATTATAAACTTTGTCACTTTAGAGAAAGTTTTGTTTTAAGAATTATAATTGCTATTCAAATCAGATGAATGACTTGTTCAGTATTATGTGTATAAACTAGGCACTTGGTTTATGGCTTGGGTTTAATTGGAATTGACGTTTTTTTCTGCTCTTTCCTTTTCCTGTCAGTTCACAGCTTGGACTTCTTTGGAATGGTGTTTTTGCCGTCCTTTTGTTTTTTGTTTGGGCTTGGTTTTGTTTGGGTTTTTTTTCAATTATTAAGGTAAACTTTTTGAAGTCTATGTTAGATAGTCATGATATTATATGGGATATAGCATTTTTGGTGTTGAAAGTGTTCTCTGCTATAACTAGCAAGATTATGAACTTGAGTATTGCGGTATGTCCATATTGCAACTGTTGAACATACTTGAAATATAGGTGCTTTGGTTGTTGCTTCTTAGGCTAGTCAGTTTATGGTTTGTTTATGATACTGCAGTCACAAGAGCAGCTGTAGTGCAGGCAGATGCAAAGGTGGCTTGAAGTTTGAATTTTGCTTAGGTGAATGATCTTTTTCTGGTAAAAGTCTGGCTAAACAGTGCTTTGCCTTAACGTGATGAGCTTGGCACATCTTGCAAGGTGAAAACATCCTTAAAGTTATGAGTTCAGTCCTGGTGCTAATGTGAGGAAAAAAAATGTACCTTAGTCCTCTCTCACCTCTTTCCCTCTACAATGAGGATGATCCTGCATGAAAGAGCGCAGTTTAAAACACATGTCTAAACACTTCAGCTGCTTTGGAGCACTGTATCCTTTTCCTCGCTTTGGAGGAGTTAAAGAGCTATGTAGCTACACAAGCTGAGGGAGTTGCTGATTTTAAGAAAAGGGATCCTTTCTTTCCCCGATATACCTGAACACTTTTTTCATTCTTTCTGTGTGGGACCCCTCCTCAGGGAGACGTAATGTGATGCTTTAGACTTGAATCTAAGGTACTGTCCTTCTCTTATGGAAATCTGTGCTAACGAATGGAAAAAACCGTAGCTGACAAGTCTTAAAACGCAGAAGCGTTCAACAATAGGGGTGACTTTTTGCTAGTAAGGTCACATAGTAAAAGCTTCACCATGCAGATAACCAGAGTTTACATAATTGTAGCTCCGTTAGCGCAGCTATGTGGATATGCTTTTGTTTCCTGTGGACAGGGCCATAATTAATCACAAGTCTGAGAACACGTTGAGATGCTCCTGGGGTCTAGAGGTGAAACAAGAAAAGGAAAGGTGTTTTCTTCATGACTGAATATAGGCATAGAAGAGATGCAAGCAGATACATGATAGAATGCTAAGAGTGAATTAAAAGGGAGCTTAGGCAATAGAGTGTAGGAGAAGGCAGGCTATCTGACAGTATAGGCGAAATGAGTGTTAAAGGATGCATGAAAAGACAGATATGTGAGGAAGGGGAATTTTAATTTCCCATACTCTGAAATAGGAGATTGCCAGTAGACATCCTGAATTATACCTATAGCTTATTATTGTAGGCTGGGTGTGCCTAGCTTACAAAAATATCACAGTTTCTTACTAGTTCCTTATTAGAAGAACAGCTCAGTAGTAAAATTATAATATTGCTTATTGAGAATTTTGTTCACATGTTGTAGTTGATAGAATGATAAGGTAGTGGCTTAGGTGCCTGCTGAATGGACTTTATTAGTAAGTAAATTTCATTAAAACATGGAAGATAAGACTTCACTGGTGTTAACCATTGAGTTGTTAGAGTCAGTTGAAATCCCATGATACTCCAGAACAGAGTTTAAAATATCTGCAGTGTCCTGATTAATATGATTTATTTGAGGCAGAGTGAAGACAGATTGATCAGCTGTGTGTGAAGGGGACAGATACACAGTGACAAATTAATTTTATATTGCATTTGGAGTTGATACTGCATGTAAAAAAATAATGAACCACTTTTAATTGATGGAGTTCCTGTTACAGTGTGCAAATGCAAGCAATGAATCACCCAGCTGGAGCAAAAATCCTTAAGTAATTTTACTGTTGTGATTTAGTATGGGAAGTAAGAAGCTTAAATCTGTTCCTGTTTCTGCTGCTGTTTTTAACTTATTGTATAGTGTCAACTTTCATGGGGTGTGAACAAAGAGGTGCATTTAAGCTGCACTTCTGGCTGAAGAATGCTTCCTGCTCTGCTGGGAGACTATATAGGGTACCTAGTATATGCATGGTCTCTGTGGACTCATTTGAGTGTAAGGATAATGGTATGTAAGCATATAAAAGAGAACTTTGGGGAAAATTAAGAGTCAGTATCCCCAAGAATGAAATCTAGAATTACCTCAGAAGTTAATAATTTTTTTCAATGGCACCAGTACATCTAGTTGTAAAAGTGTAATAATAAAACTAAATCAAGAAAACTGATCTTTGTCAACAACCTGAAAATCAATAGCTGTAGATTGCACTGTAATAAGAAAGGATAATATGGGTGGCATGTTAGGAATTTTGTATACTTGTCAGTCTTGGTGCCTGTTTAATGATCTGGTATGGGAAGAGCTTGTTTAGACAGCTGTAGTAGACATTGGTACCTTACTAAGAAAGAGCTCCAGATCTCTAGCTTTGTTTCCAGTTGGTTTTAAGTCAGTAAAGAATATGAGTAAAAATTTATTAACGGGTTCTAATGCATCTGAAATTTCAGTGCAACTCTTAACCCTACTTGTAAATTGATGTTAAAGCAGATCTGAGGTGTGTTTGGATCAGATCCAGACATTTCATCCTCAGATGTGTTTTGTGCAAAGTAAGCACTTGGTATCCAAAAATTTAGATTTGTTACAGTGTTGACTTTGGAGCCACCTAGGGTGAATTGTTCTTTGTTTCACGTTCACTGAATGAGCTTTTTAAAATGGTACACTGAGAAGAAATTGCTTCATTTGTCTCTACCAGTGGCATAAAAGCCAGAATACACGCAGCCAGCAGCACAGTGTAGTGTGGGCGGCAGTGTTACCTGCTCCGTTGGTTTTATTTGAGTATTTGGAAGCAGGATCATGTGTTGGATGGACATGGATAAGTTGTACCTGAGTTTCAACATGACATGAAAGACTGAGCTTTAACACATGAATAGTACTTAAACATAGCAGGACTTCAATGAAAGAGGAAATCCCTTCTTGCCTTTTTTTTCTGGAAGATATCTTCTTGCTGCTGAAGATATCTACTGCACAAGTCTTTGTAGCTGCTGGGCAAAGTTTAGTATTCCTCATTTGGAAAACCAATTATTATATTGAATTCTATAGAAATAACATTCAGATAGTGTATTCCTGGAGTGGCTAATTCTTTTATCTGTTAAAGAACCATAGATAATACCTGTAAGTAAGTGTGTGTGTGTGTGTGTTCAGTAAGATATAGGATCAAGTCTCAAGGGAGGAGGCGGTGGTTGGGAGTTGGTGATAGTGGTATTACTATTTTGTGGGAATTAATTTGCATTTTACAGCTGGAGGGTTAAGGTCTTCATTTGCATGGCTAGTTTTAAAATGAGAGGAAACAACTTGGTCATGATTTGTTCAGTAACTGATTGCAACTGATTTTTGTGATCTGCATATATGGTAGCATCTACCTTTTTAGGTGAAAGCTTTGATGTTCTCTTGTTCTTGTATTATTGTAAAGGGGAAAAACAGAACTAGCTTTTAAAGTACATCTTAATTTGGAATGCTTGTGTTCAGCAGGGAACAACAGATGCAACAGCATTTTTTTTTTTTGTATGTGTGTGTTCTCTTAATTCGTCATGACAGTTGATACTTTGGTCTTTTTCCTGTCATTATTTTGCTGCCTATGTACAGCAGGTTCACCTGAAGCAAAGGAAGTGGATGAATATCAAGCAGATTTCTTCTGGATGTTGTAATTTCTTTCTAAATTCTGTGAATTCAGAGTATGTATTATATTACTGCTAATGTTAGAGGTAATAGTTATGTTTCTGTCAGGACTGGAGTAAGTGGGTTCCATAAGGGTATCAAGTTTTCAAAAACCTTGCTTTTCTTCTGTCTACTACTTTTCCTCTGCCTCCTGTTTGTTTCATTATTTGTCTGTTTACTGTGCTGATAAAGACTAGAAGTTCATGAAGCTTCTTTAAGCTTATGCCTTGTCTGAGCTGGGAAAACATTACTGCAAATGCAAGCTTGTACCCAGATCAGATGGTTAGAGCAGCATCCGGAAGGTGTAAATAAGGTCACCTTTGCCAGGAAATTGGGGCTGTATTCAGTTAATGGTGACTTGCCGTTACAGTCTCCTCTGTCAATGCCTAGAATAAAGAATAGATCAGCGCTGATTGCCCATGTACACTAACGTAGCTTGCCATTGTGCAAATGAAAGATGGGAGGTTTGAGAGTTGTGAAAACAGTCCTGCTGCTGTAAGTTGTGAACCTTTGCACCTCTTCCCTAGTGTAGCTAGTTTGTGGGGAAAAATAAGACTTGTCAACCCAGCCTCTTTGCAAGCAAGAACAAATAGGGAACTTTCCAGCAATTTGGACATTGGATCAAAGGTAAGTAAAGTGTTTGAACTTTGACTTCTAAATATTTGTGGTGTTTTTAAACACAGTAATCTTCTATACACAACATAAAATCAAGGTCTGAAATCTACAGGTTTGGTTATTTGTTTCTGAGTCTGACTCATCCACATCAGTCTCTCTGGTGAACCTGCTTAGTATGCCAGAAGGAGTAGTAAAGGAGTGAAGCTTAAGAATGTATCTGATAGGCTGATTCAGAGACAGGACAGAGTACTTCTCTCCTTTCCTCCCCCCTGTTTTAGTAGGTCAGATTGTCAGTGCATCTGCAGCCATTTCAGGAGACAGTCTTGCATGAAGAGTGGTTAAGGTCACTGAAAGAATGACCCTCAAAGGTATTAGCAAAGAATAGTTTTACAGTGAGTTAATAAAAGTACAACTTAACAGAATTCAGCGGCAAGGTTCACTCTTACTACATGGGTGAAACATACAAAGAAAAATCTAGCTAAAGATGAATGGTACAGAGTCTGAAGGCACAAAAGGGTAAGGGAGACTCTTCTGTTGAGTCACAAGCTTCGGAAATAGACCCGCTTGCTCCAAAAGGAGCCTAGGTGTGGCCGAGTTTAGTTTTTGTCTCAGACTTGGTCAAGGGTATGTATCTAGAGGGTTACAAGTGTACCAGTTCACCACAGAGGGAATTTATACACAGCTTTCACGCACCAGCAGTTTGCATTTTTAAGGTGGATCTTATAAAGTAAGTCAATAGTATTTACTACACTTGCTATAGCAATCTATAAAAAAAATCTATAAGCCATATATAATCTATATAAAACCTACACACATATGCATACATGAAGACATAGGAAGGTATAGCTTCTAAAAAGTCCCCTTGAGTTGACTAAAATATTCCTAATGTCTCAGCATTTCTCAAGGGGTGGGGAGACTTCAGCTCAGGTCCTGTCTTTTGGTGATGATCCTCCAATTATCACAAACTTTAGAGTTTGCAAACTCTGAGTGGCATTGAACTCAGAGGGAGATGCTGGTTGCAGCCTGCTGTGGTTCAGGGATGCTCAAAGGGTCTCACTAGAGACCACTGTTTATAGGGTTACAAGATGATTTGCTTTAGTCATTAGTAAATTTCCATCCTCACCACAATCTAAGTTGGTAAGTACTAGAAATTTCTCAAACCTCCAGTAACAATGATATTGTTCTACTCAGGCTACATCATGGGAAGGAGTGTTCCAAGGCTGTCAAGGGATGACTGATTTTATCTCCACACTCCTTTCCTACCTTAGCCAGGGAACAAGAGTCCCTGGTGTGATCAGTGGCTCCCCCCTTTAGCCATGCAAGAGTTCTTGTTATGATCAAGGGACACTTCACAGTCCAACTCATTACACAAATGCCAAGGCCTGACAGGAATTCCTGTGATAATGGAGCAGCCCAGGGGATGGGGGCAGACAGAAAAAAGGCAGGTAAATACACCACTAGAAGCCTGCAGATTCTTCTGTAGTATCGCCTGTCTAGGCCAAATGCGTTTGAACACTGAAATGTAGCTTATTACCCTACTTACCTGTCAGAACTGATCTAGAGCAGGCTGGTGATACGGTCATGTGCTGTGTAGGGAGAGTGGATGGGGTCTTGCAGTTCTTATATTTTTGCCAGTTTTGCATGCTGATCCCATGAACCAGTATTTTCTCAAGAAAGCCTTAATATGATCCAGAAAAGGGACAGCTGATTGTATTTTCCTGCACATGGTATTTCCTCTGTGTATACGGAATTCTTAGAAAGCAGCATAAAAGGGAATTAGTAATAAAGACTTCACTGTCTTTCATTAAAGCGGAATAGTCTTTTCATCTGTTCATTTGATCAAAAATACATTGTCATTGTTAAATGAACAAAACCATGTTTCACTGCAGTACGGCCAGTTGCAAGGCAATCCTTTTAACAGTTGCTCGCTTGGTTTATCAAAGTAATTGGAAATTGCTCCTTGGAGGCTGCTGAAACCATAACAAATGCAGACAGTAATAGAATCATAGAATAGTTAGGGTTGGAAAGGACCTTAAGATCATCTAGTTCCAAACCCCCTGCCATGAGCAGGGACAGCTCACATTAAACCATATCACCCAAGGCTATGTCCACCCCTCCTTGAACACCGCCAGGGATGGAGCTTTCACAACTTCCCTGACCAACCCATTCCAGTGCCTCACCACCCTTACAGTAAAGAATTTCTTCCTTATATCCAGTCTAAACTTCTCCTGTTTAAGTTTGAACCTGTTACTCCTTGTCCTAACACTTCAGTCCCTAATGAAGAGTCCCTCCCCAGCATCCCTATAGCCCCCCTTCAGATACTGGAAGGCTGCTATGGGGTCTCCACGCAGCCTTCTCTTCTCCAGGCTGAACAGCCCCATCTTTCTCATCCTATCTTCATATGGGAGGTGCTCCAGTCCCATGATCATGCATGTGGCCCTCCTCTGGACTTGTTCCAACAGTTCCATGTCCTTTTTATGTTGAGGACACCAGAACTGCACACAGTACT
>JAOEHY010012003.1:0-27646 GCA_025447955.1 Psilopsiagon aurifrons
AAGAATTTCTTCCTCATATCCAATCTAAACTTCCCCTGTTTAAGTTTGAACCCATTACCCCTTGTCCTCTCACTGCAATTCTTAATGAAGAGTCCCTCCCCAGCATCCCTATAGGCCTCCTTCAGATATTGGAAGGCTGCTATGAGGTATTCTTGACTTAGATCATCAGAAGCATGCAAGGCATGCAGACTGGACTGGTCAGTAACCAAAATCACAATTTGTTGATACATCTGTATTTGTGCTAGGGCTTATGTTACATACCAGTTTACTGGTCCATCATTTCAGTATGATAAACTTAAGAAAAAGGTGAAGGTGGGGGCAGTGGTAAGTCTCAAAGAGGTAGTATCTTGACAGCCTAATGAGGATAAGGTTTTCAGGGAATGTAGTAAACTGCTTAAAGTAGGCGTCTAGTTTTTCTAGCGCTTACGTTGCTGTTTAACAGTTTAGAATAATGACTTAGAAATAATATCCTATGTTATGTTTTACTTCTGCTATAAGTAGTCAAAGAATTATGTAGAAATAAATTATAAAATAAGTGATCCTGGGAAGAATGACAGATTACAATAATGAAAAAAATATTTCTGAATCTAAATTTCCACAAATTCCATTTTGTCAATGCTTTTTTGATGTTGAAGCCTGATGTAGGCACATCCAATACTGAAAAGAGGGTCTAAAGTGATGAATATGAAAGAAAATGGAAGTGCTGTGCAAAACAGAAGTGAGAGGAATCATTACAAAGTCGTTTTATGATAACATTTACTTCTCAAAGGCTAAACATTGTTGTTGAGATTAACAAGAATAGCAGTAATGTGACATGTATATGAACAGCTGAATGTATAGTAGAGTTGGTAAAGTTTTCCATATGCTGAGGTGCTGCTTGGCTGTATGACCTTTCTAATAGTGCTTCAGTTGAAGTTTTTGCAGTTTTGTTAAAACCACACGATATATATATATATATTTTTTTTTTTTCATCAATTGTATAATAAATTCAAAATATCTTTATGTCTGTAATCTGCCCCAGATAATGTCCATGTGAAATGGTAGAAAAATCTGTGTAGTTACTTAAATAGAAAATTTAAAGGAATCTGTTAATTCTTTAACCCACTTTCATTTTTTGCTTTCTTCTTCCTATGCCTGGTAATTTCCTACTTCAACCTCATATATCCCAAAACACAAATTAAAAAAGAGATCAAAACCAGCCAGCATTTTTTTTTTCTTGGCATGAGAGATTTTAATGTTCTCTGATTATTTTATATATATTCTAAAGTGTGAGTTTTTTTAAATTGCTGAATTAAATGCATATTGTAATAAAGCAGATTCCTATAATTCCTGCTTCTGAACACAGAATTACAAACCAGTGGCAGGCAGGGTGCTGCAAAAATAGTTTTCAGATTTTATTATTGCAACTAATGTGAATTTTTTTGCCTTTCATTATTTTCTATTTATGTAGCACAGAATTCTACTATTTATACTTACTTTACTGAAAAGAGGATAAACTTTAAAAGCAGTTTTCTGATGCCTGATCCTTCCAGGAGTTCCAGCTCCTGTTCAGAAATAAACCTAGTGGGTTATCTGCTGCTTTTTTTCACTCTTAGTACTGATTAAGACAGTTTATGATATCCTAAAATCCTTAATCCGGAATCAGGATAAAATAATAAAAGGTTTGTCAGCACAGTGAATTACAAAAAGCAAGAGTGTAACTGAAAAGGTAAGGAAACACAAAAACGATAAATGCACACCTGCTGTTATTGAATTGTTAGTCTCCAGTTATAGCTGAATTGTAAACTCATTTTGATTTTTGCCATCTGAATACTAAAATGCTTTATCATTCAAGGTAGGATTATGGTGTTAGAGCATAGTGTGTCTGTATCAACTAATTTATTCTATGGAAAGAAATACTCTAGTTCTAAAACACAGGGCAGGATCTTCACTGGTCTCATGTCTTTTGTCTTGATACTCTTAACAAAGTTCAAAAGATGGAGTGGAAACAGGTAATTTTTACTTGATAGTATTTTAGCTTCGCTTTCCCCCAAGAAGTTGAGGCAGTTGGGGGTGATGGGGGGTGTTTAAGTTCTGTCAGTGCAGATGAGATGTTTTAGTCCAAGTTCAGGACTTGAATTTTTTGCTGTCCTAAGATTTTTTGGGGTTCCTTGTATAGGTAGTAAAGATCGGTTAATAAAATTCTGATTTAGTCTAGCTAAAGAGTAAATTTAGACAGCATCTTTTTAGTGCAGCATCGGAGAAATTTAAGGAGAACAGAAAGGTAGCTGAGTTAGTTTTAATACCCTTAGCTATATAGCAGTCTGTATTATCTGGCTATATAGAAAAGTAATATATATTCTCAGCTTAACCTGAAGAAGTGATTTTCAGAGTATTCTTTTTGGGTGAACATTTTTTTTTACTGGTTCTTAGTAGTGTGTTTGGTGCTGTCTGCCTTTTTGTTTACTGTGTTATAGAGATATGAATGGTGTCATGCTCACATACACTTCCTACTATATGAACATGGCTTCATTTGAGGTTGTCTTCCTGCTTTTTATCTACTTAATTGATTACATTTTAAGTATATTTAATTTATATGCTTTCTGTTACAATTGAAGTCTTTAATCCACCTATTGTGACAATTATGTTTAGAAGTAAAACCATGTCTGTTCCCAGACAAATGTATTTTTTGTTCAAGCGGAGAGTTTGTCCTTTCCTTCTTGCTAAATCTAGATAGCTCTTTAGAGACTTCTGTTCAGGATTACTGACAGGTACCAGAGAGGTGTAGATTCTGCATCATGTACAGACAGCGCCTTTTGTATATTGAAACCAGTTTTGTTTGTTTTTTTCTACCTACCTACACATACGTGAAGCAAGAAGGTATATTTTTCTGTAACTTCCTGTGGAACTACATGGACAGAATTGAGGGAAGGAGGGAAACCTACTTGTAACTAGCAAATTAGGGGAAAACATGAGTATCTCTTCCTGGTGGTGTACTTTTCTACATCTGCATCTGCACTACTGAAAAGATGTTACTTTACAGTAGAAAAGTCACAGTAGTTCACTATTTTACTGTGAAATCCAAAGCAAAATAAAGCAGTCAGCATCTCTCTTTGGTAGTACATAGACATTTGTGACTTATGTCCTAGTTTAACACCTCCTAATGAAACAACAGCACATCTTCCATGTGATAGAAGTGTTTAGTGCTATTTCATTTACATCAGCTTCTTCATCGTGTGTTTGCTAGTGAGTTTTTTTTGGGTACCCACCACCAGTAGCTTCAGGCGCTAACAGAACCATTAGCATGGGTGGAGGGAAAGCCTGCTGTCAAGTGTGTTTTATTTGGTTTGGGATTTTATTCCAAAGGTAGCAGGTCTCTTTTTAAGTGTTCAGTATTTTTCTAATTCCTGCCGCATATCTTGCCAGCAAATGAAAGGTCGTGCCGCCAGAGCTTTTCTTTCTTTGGCTTTTCTGGTTTTCCCTCATACTTCTCTGTGGTAGCTTGAAAATATGGACTCCAATTGCTATTCTTCTAAATCCCAAATTGTAGTCTTCCGTTAAAAGGTACAGCGTGTAACTGAAACCTGTGTGTTCTTTACTATTGTTGCTGTCACATTAGCGTGATTTTTTTTTTCTTAATGGTCTTTCATTGTCTTTTTCATTAATATAAGTAAATATTAGTTAGGAGGATACTTTGTCTCTTGTAACATAAATCTCTTGAATCTCTAACATAATTCTGATCTTTGGTATTTTATTATTAGAATCTTAAGAATGGGCAGTGGCATCCTGGCTTATCCATACTACACTTTGGGTTTATTTTTCATATTAAAGAAATAAATTTTACAACTGTTTTTTTGGTTTTTTTTTTTTCAGAAAATGGTAAGATGGGTAAAATGTGAATGAAATAATGAACAGTATTAGTGATGTTAGCAGGCTGGTAGTTGAAACATCTGGTTCTATATTGCTAATTTATGTTTCTAGGCTGATGTTGAATGAAAACAAGAGTTGTGTAGATCCATGTGCTGTCTTCAGTAATGAAGCTGTCGCCAACATTAAATGCAAAAACTGGTATTGACTTACCTGGTTCATGACTTAGCCCACTGTTTCTTCAAGATGCAGTTTGGGGTTATATAATATGTAATACTTTCTTATCCTGTATCTATGTGTATAACCTCAAGTATTTTTGAGATAGAAGGTTGCTGAATGCTACTCATATTCTGATAAAATCTGTTGTGATTGGGGAAACAGAAGTCAGGCAAGCATTCTCATCATTCAAAAATCCCCAAACTGTGGCTTCCTTTGTAGCTGGGAGGTCTTATAGTCTTCCAGTTGGGCCTTGAAAACCTGTTGGGTGGATGGAGCCAGCACAGCCTTTCTGGGCTGCCCATTCCACTGCTTGATCGTCATAATAGCTAATGAAAAATAAAACCAAATCCAATACTGCTGGAATTTGTGTTTCAATTCATGTCTATTGTTTCTCATCTTGCCACCACATGCTACTCTAAAGAGCCTACCTCCATCTTCTTGATGGTATTGGCAGGTGCTATTATTCAGGGCTTCCTGAAACCTTTTCTTCTTTCTGAGCAAGCAAGCCCAGTTTCCTCAGCTTCTCCTCACATGGCAAGTGCTCCAGTCCCCAGTCAGCTTGGGGAATCAGTTCAATTTATCTGTGTTTTTCCTGTTTGAGAGGTGCAGACTGTCTAGATGCAGTCTAATGAGTGCTGACTTCATGGGGGTAATTTCCCTCAGTCTTCTGGTTGTGCTCCACTCAGTGGAGCCCAGGATGCTATTGGAGTCGTCGGGATCCTCCAGCGCCCATTCAACAGAGCTGCTCTCTAGCCAGTCATTCCAGGACTGTACTCTTGCAAGGGCTTATTACTTCCTAGGTGTAGGGGTTTGGATTTATACTAGAATATCATAAGGTTCCTATCAGCCCATTCCTCCATCCTGCCTAGGACTCTCTGAGCAGCAGGGCTGCCCTTGGGCATATCAACTGGTTCCCCCCCTGTTTGGAGTCATATGCAAAGTTGATGAGAGTACATTCCCTGTGGTAATAATACTTTTCTTGAAAGTCATTGTTCTACCAGCTAAAAGCAATCTATCTTTGTATCTTTTTAAACTTCAGTACTGCAAAAGAGTATTTTGTGCATCTGTAACATGCAGTGCATTCATCAAAACAGGATGTAAGTAATGGCTGTTAACTCTGTGCAAACTACGTGATTACTTACATCCTCACAGTCTAAGCTTTCTGCCTTCCTGTTCGTATTGGATTTCTTTATGCTGTTAATGAGGGATGCAAAGCATGTAATGGCAGCCTCATTCTCAGTGAGTATGTGCTTTCTAATTTGTTGATTAGAGTACCTCATCCAAACAAATAGAAAAAAAAAAAAAGCTGAAATTGAGCTCAGAGCAAAACTCCTGCATGTAAAAATGCTTTTCAGGACACTGAAGGATTTATTTGTTCCATATACTTGTTTAAGAAAGCATTGCTTTTCCAGAATAAGGTCAAGATGAGTCTCTGATCAGTATCTGGGAGGAAAGGAGGAATCTATTTTCAAACTTTTTTTTAGAACTCAATTGTTTTTTTGAGAGAACAATATCTGTGGAGTATCGATCGCCTGTGTCCAGTAGTTAGTCAAAGGCTATCTCCTTTGACTAACCCCTTAGCGTGGTGTCATCCTCCTTCATGTGATAGATTGTTACAATCTCAGCCAGTGTAATTACACACTAGCCAAGTGGGTCATTTATTTCTGTACCTTCACCATTTACCAAAAATCTCCTTTATCTTTGGAAGCCAGCTCTTCCTTTTGCAGTAAAAGCAGAATAACGGCACATAAAACAGTAGAGTCTAAAACTAAGGGCTTGAAAAATAACTATAAAACTAACTTTAAAAAACTGTTCTACCTTTTATGAACACTTAGTATACTTTTTATCTTTTTTCCTAGTGTCCTAGAGAACAAAACACACAAAGCCAATTCATTGTTTATCATGTGGCTGGTAAACACTATTTTTTATTTGTGAATGTTTTATCTTTCTTTTATTTTATCTGTTAACAGTAGATATTTTCACTTGCACGAGCTTACTGTCTTGCCTACCCTCCCTCACCTCAGCTCTTAATTTATGAAGTTCAAAAGCTCCTAGAAGCACTGCTACTTTTTACTGATGACAATGAGTGAAAGTATTAGATACCTCTTTCTGAACACAGCTGGAATATAAAAAAAAGTGCATTGTTTCAACTTGGATGAAATTTAAGGTTAAATGTGAAGCCTGTGATTGTATATTTACCTGCTGGGGAGAACTTCTGTAACCATTTGCATTGTATTTCCTTAGAACTGTTTTTGAGAGGAAGATCAGTGGGCTGGCATTAGTAGTGTCTATTTCTATTTGGGAAGGACATATATTCTGAAGAAGATCATAAAGTAAAAGGAACTCTGATTTTGACTATGTTGCTTTGTTATCCCAGATTAAATGATTTGTCCTTTGGGCCCAGCATTAGAGCTACGTGAAAGTCAAAGGCTAGGCTGAATGCCACATGCATTCATTTTCACTGGCTCAGAATCTGTATTGTTCCAGTTCTTGTGGTTGTTACCGTGTTTTCTTAAGTAACATAATATAACCAAAATAATTGTTTGCGAACAGTAGAGAAATTAGAGACTTATGTGTTCTGTAACTGTATTTTTCTGCTATAAGTTAGCAAGTTTCAGCAAAATGGAATCTGGGTTTTATACCAACAGGAAAAATGTGTACATTTTAGATTCTTCTATTAATATTAAATTCTCAGGACTTTATATGATTGCCACTTTTTGGTTTATATTTATGCTTTCGGTGTCCCTATATATTTTTCAGAACATGTCAAGGTACTAAATCTTCTAGTCTGACATGTAAGCCAGTTTATGTATGTTTATATTTGAACCCTGTGCTGAGACAGCTTTGTGACCTACAACCTCATTCTAATCTCAAATGTATGACTTGCATCTCAAACTCAAACATATTAGCTGGTTTTTTTTTTTTTTTTTTTTCAAGGGTAGCTGCAAATGGATTTCAAATACCTGCTTGTCCTGTAGCTTGGAGTCTTGTTAAAAAAGAAATAATGCATTTTGGAAATGGATTTTCCTCCTATTAAGTTACTGATGCAGCCCTTTGTCATATACCATCTACAAAGCTCTACTCTAGGATTTAGGGTAATTTACTCTGGTTTTGTATGTAGAATTTTAAGCCATCTGAAACCAAACCTAAAACTAAAGATCCCACCTTCCATTCCCCAAATTAGAATTCACTAGCAGTGTGCATGTAAGTATGTACAGATCAGTAGCAATTTATTTCAGACCCTTCTTTTGCTCTCCATGTCTCTAATGCCTCCTATTCTATTGTGTGTCCCCTAGAAGGTACTCAGTCTTTGTGTGCTGCAGGTTATCTAAGAATCTTTTCTAAAGGAATAACAGTAGTAATTGTAAGAGTATGTTATGTAGGCTACAGGCATGCAAATATGCTAATACCGACAAATGTGACTTCTTGCTTTATTCAGCACCCCTAATTCGTAGTTTGTTCAGCATATAAAAATGGTCTGAAGTGTTAAAAGGCAAATGAATTATCATAAAAGAACAGAGGTGTTACTAGACTAGTGTTCGTTCTCTTCTGAATCTCCCACTCAATATCTCTCACTAAAATTTTTAGCTAAATGCTTATGGAAGGACTCTTTTTCATCCACAAGGTTGGTTCCAAAATATCATTGTATCATACTACTTGTAGTAGTAGTAATAGAGTAGCCAGTACTATAAGACCAAAGAGAGTTGGTGAGACATATCGAACAGAAATGGGAGAAAGATAGGTCCCATTCAGGCAGACTCTAAGAGATAGTTCTTCCTATTAATCATGATTAAGGTAATAATATCCTATATGTTTTTAGGAAAAAATTATTTCTGCTGTTTCTTTTAAGTGGTGGAGAGTATTTGATGCTGAATGAGGAATGATAATGTTGAGAGAAGCTTCTAGTGCTTTTTTCCTAGCATTCATACTTTGTGTGAAAGGCACAAATGACTTGTCAAATGGTATGTAGAACAGTTTGCGTGTGATCACAGCCTTTGGTGAATCTCTTATGTTTACTCCACAGTTAGGGTATTTTTTTCCTGGCAACTGCTGTTGTCTTTACATCTTTCCATACTCTCATGCTTTTGTGTTTCTTCTTTCTCTGTCCTTGGATGCATGTAATATTTACACACAATGCGTTGTCCCTGAGCAGCTGACTTGTTCTCCAAGTCTCTGAATGCATCTCCCTTATGTGTCATGTCTTATTCTTTACTGAGGCAGACTACATGTGGACTTGGGAAGTATCTATTTGAATCCTTGGTAAAATCTTGCACTTAGTAAACGTGATATTGAGGACAAGCGTTGCAACAAGCATGCAGTCTTTGTAACATTTCATGGTATGAAAATCTGCACAGATAAACAGAAAGACAAGATGAGGCAGTTAAGTGATGTTGAAGAAGTCCTCACTTATCAGTGATCTTATTCTAGGATTTTACGCTGGTTTCTGCTTCTCTGGATTAATCACTTTTTCAGTATTTCCTCAAGATGTAGAGTAAAAGAGTTACATTCATACTCATTTAAAATGTAGCTTCAAATAATCTTTGATTCCTGTGCAGAAACTGAAAACATATTTTCTGTAAGGAGAAAAGGCTATTTATTCCCAAATGCTCCCCAAAAGATGTTTAACTGGGTAAACACAGATTTTTTTATTTTCTTTTATTATTTTTTTTTATTATTTTTCAGCTCAGACACTGGTAAAATTATTTACAATTTAAATACTAATTTCTTTATTTAGACTTTGTTATACTGTTTAATGTATTCTGATAACCTTGCAGTAGGATAACACTGACATCTGCTATTTCTTATAGGACTCTAATATTGCTTAATGAGTGTTATGAGGTTTTTTGCAATATGAAATCAGCATGTTGCATTTTTAAGTTGAGTTTCAAGTTACACTGTGTACAGTATTCTGTTATTTATTGTGTCTGTAGTGAGAAAACACGCTATGCATGTGCATTACAGTGCAATAATTAGCATATAATTTTCAATGTTTCAATGAACTTTTGTCATAAAATTTAAGGAGATTTTAATTGCTAGTAATCAGGATTGCATGTTAATAGGCTGTAGGTAATTAGGAAACCATCTACATTTGACTTTCCACAAATTTTCTTAGTATTTAGACCCTCACTTAATATATAACTTTTTCTCAAGAGAGTTAAATAATCCTATTTAGTCACAGTAATAATAGGCACCTTATTTTTTTTTTCCTTCAAAATTCAGGTTTTCTTTCAATTCTAATAATTTTGAAAGGATTATACCTTCGATTAGTCAGATTTACTAATACTGGATGTGCAGTATTTTCCCTCTGACATCTAACAGGCTACAGAAAACTCAATTGTCACAATAATAGTATCATTGATTGTAAATTTGCGTCCTCTATGGTAACAAGCATGTTTCTATTTTAGTTGTTCCAAATATTGGGAAAAATATTTTGTAAATTAGTATGTGCCCAGGAAGATTCTATTCCTGACATATTTGTGACTATAGTGCTGGGAAGCTAGACTGTCTACACCCTCTTTCATGTTTGTGGCACACAATAGAAATACTTCTTTGTCCTCCGTGTCTGAAATGGTTTAAGTAGTAGAAAGAGTCTGTAATGTAGTCACCATTTGATTTATTAAGGTGCTTTGGATAAAGATGTATTGGTAGAAGTTGTACATATTTATGAAGCAAAGAGTAGACATGTAAAATTGAAATAACTAAGGCAGCTGCTTGTTTGGTGTAAGGCAAACAGAGAGATACGCAATAGTTTTAATGTTCCTGAAGAAAAAAGTAATAGACCATTACAAGGTTGGCAGTTATATTAGCACCTGAATTCATTAACAGTAGGTGGGGCAGAAGCCACCTCCTGAGGTTCTCTACAAAATGTTTAAAGAGGCTGTAGAAAATTGATCATATAAGGAGAAAATATAGTAAATTGTTAATACTGAAAGTGTATTCATTTTACAATATATTGTAGCATATTTGGGAAAGTGACCATAAAAGATAACTTGGGTAAGTAAAACATTCAGAGGATTGTATAAGAGTGAATTCAGTGCTAGAAGGAAGTGAGATTGTAATGGGTACTATTCAGCTTTGTACTTTTTACTGTGGACTGTTCAGAAACCAGGTCATAAATAATTGAGAGGATTCAGTAAAGAAAAAAAGGAATGGCTGCAGAAAAAATATTACAAATCTATAATATTTGTGTAAGAGTAAAGGATTTTTTTTTGTCCAGTGTCAAGTAGCTCAATATGTGATAGCTATTAGCACGTTGTACTACATTAGTGTGTATATGGCACAAGCCAAAATGGGAGTTTCATGTGGAAGTTGGAATTACAATTACATTGGTTGCTTCAAAGCATTATTTTAGCAACAAAGAGTTTATGCTGAAAGACAGAGACTGATGCCATCACACTCTTGAAAGATCAACCTTGATACCATCTGATATCAACTGATACCATCACAATCTTGAAAAATCGGGAAGTGTCAATAGATACAGCAAAGACATTTCTGAAGGTCTCAGCTTCACTGGACAAGCACAGATGCAAAGTCCTCATCCAGAACCACAGAATTAGAATCAGTGCTAGCTTTAAAAGTATGGTTTCTACTCAGCACATTGCAAGCAAATTAGGAAGTTGTATTATTAGGCTATTTTCATCCCAGTGTTAGAGCATTAGTGCCTGATGACTTTGAAAGGATTGTGCATACAGAATGGATATAACAGTCTCGAAAATGCTGTCTAGACTCTGGGAAATATTTTAAAGACTACTTCTTATTAATTGCCATCACTTACTTAATTTGTCAACAAAAACATCTAGGTTTCCATGAAGTCAGAGGGTGTTTTTTTAAATAATCTGGTACCAGGAATGCACAGGCAGTATAAAGGATGCTGTTTTAAAAATGCACTGAGCAAAAGAAGGCATGTGCCTGAGATAGCTGCTTTTAGAGTGCTGTATCAATCCTGTAAGTATGTTGCCAGCAGGAGAATTTTGCTGTTTGATTCAAGTGAAACATAAAAGCCATGGCAGTTGATGTTAGAGCTGCTGGTAATTTTCAAGCTGAACCTCTTTCTATTGGAATAGTTGCTTTTTTTGATTACGGACTTCTTATTAAAATAAAACAAATACAAATGCAGAGGGGTTTTATGTGCAAAGGACAGGAATAAAGCTGTTTGGTAATTTTCAAGCTGAACCTCTTTCTATTGGAATAGTTGCTTTTTTTGATTATGGACTTCTTATTAAAATAAAACAAATACAAGTGCAGAGGGGTTTTATGTGCAAAGGACCGGAATAAAGCATTTTAGTGGTTTAAACATACAGTTTCTGTACTTTCAGAGTGGAATATTTCTTTTGATTTCAAAATAGGTTTTAATTTTTTTTCCCCAAATAATATGTCATGGAGGTACCAAGATATCTTGATAGAATTCAGTGTTTTGAACAGGCTTTTTTTTTTTTTAAGGTAATTTTATTTTGTGAAAAATGTTCATTTTTAAAATCTGATTCCATTCCAAAAGTTTCTGGAATTTCTAAAATTAAAACAAAATAAGGATTAATCTGTTTTCTTCCAATATTAAGTAATGACTTGTTGAGAATTCTACTCAATCATTTATTTGTCACTCCAGTTACAATCCCTTGGGGTGACAATGAGCAAAATATGAAGAAAGACCTATTTTGCATCCCAGGCAGCTTGCAAATCAGGTTAAAAAAGATCAGACAATAACCGAGGCCCACTTGGATGCACAGATCATGCAGCTGTGTTATATGTACATTTTAAAAGCATTAACTTGTTTTTTATCTTCAGTCAATTGTTCTTGCTAGTTTATGAATGCCTGAAAAGTAGACATGCTTAGAGATTAATTGCTCAATAAAATTATTCCTGTGGTTTGTATTGGACTTGAGAGAAATAGGTAAAGATGAATAAAAGTAAATAAATCAGATTTTAATGTATTGTAAAATAATAATTGAAGGATGTGTCTTGCATCCATCGTTAATTCAAGCTTTTTATTTAAAGTGTTTGAAACTTGTCAGTATTCTTTTGAACTCATCACAAATTGACCTGAAAGCTTATATTTCTGGCAAATCTCAAATATTCTCTCTCTCCCTGCATCTCCCCCGAGGGTTTTTTATTATTTGTGAACAGTCTGGTGGAAGAGCAGGATTTGCACTTAATTTCTCTTCACTAGATCTATGTATTCCTTATTATATGTAGGTTGTAGCATGACTTCTGAAATGTTTTTCCAAAGTATTGAAAAATAGCCTCAAAAATGTTGCCCGTATATAACCTTTTACCTATAGGCCTTTGCCGGTCACACTATGCCTATTAACACGGGTGAGACAGTGATTAGAAGAGAGATAATTGAGTCTCTCCAGTCTGCAGTGATTGCAGCTGTTGCTGACGGTCTTGTCCTTTGCCCATCATACCTTTCCCCTGCCAGAGTAGAGGTGGTCTGCTGCATGCTGAGCAGATGTTTCTCCTTTGCATAGTTATCTTTTGAGTGCCTTTATATACAAAAATCAGATTGCACTGCTACTGTCACTTTTATCTGATGAGAGGAAATCCCAGACGAATGAAGCTGGTTTTCTTTTCAGGCAGCTAAGCAATGTTGCTCAGGGGCATGTTCTCTTTCCTTGCTTCTGTTGCTGCTCACTGTAAACGTTTTCTTTCTGGCATGTTTCTTCTTTAATCCCTCTTTCCCTCTTTGACCCATATCCTTAATCCCATTGGGTTTCTTTTGAACTTGGTTATTTCTTAGTCTTCTGGTACATCTGTCTGCTGTAACTATGAATCGTTTGCCAACACCACATTTTCATCATATTCCCCTAATGTCTTTTTCCTCCCACAGTTTGTATTATAGTACTTGAAGAGGTACAGGGAAACTTTCTGGGACTGTTCATTCTTCAACTTCATGATATTGTGTCAGTCTTTTTTTTTTTTCTTCTTATCTTCCCCTATTTTTAGTGTTCTCTTTCCTATTTTATTTGTTCAGCTTTCTTGAACAATTGGTCATTATTTTCTCAACAAGTTGAAAACTATAATGACAGTATCTGAGATAATATAGATAATGTAGTTCTATATGTTAAAATCACCAAATGCACTTATCTGGAATGTCTGTGTGTCTGAAATCATTCATTTCTCTCTTGCTGTATAATAAACAAGATTTCTTTCTTCCCTGATTTTCCTGGTAAGCCTTTATAAAAGTAGCGGTTTTTATAACATCTTATAAAATTCTTCTGTGCAAATAGCCATCATTTCATCTTTCTGGTAGCTCCTATTTCACTTGAAAAATATGTATTGCACATGTATAATTAGCGGAGAACTTTGGGGAAAAATATGAAAGCACAATATTTTCGAGATTACATTGTCTTTGTGATACAGGAGTTTGCTCTCTGGTGTCATTTCCAGCTGACTTTTCACAGTATCTTCAAAGGTAATTGTAAACACAGTCCGGTGCTCCAGTCTATAGAGATCACCCTGTCTGAAAAATAGTCCTTTTGTTATTGAAAGTAGACATATGGCTATGAACTGTAACTGAATTATTTTACTCTGGGTACTTTCTTGTTAGTGGAACAGGTGTGGATAGCATGAAGAAATAAAACTGTTGGTTTTGAACTCATGTTTGCCTACATGCTAACACAGCAATTCAGCAAATGCAGTATCCAAAAAAAATGATGGTCAATGATTTCTAAGTGGTTGGGACCTGCTATATTGTAGTTTATAGCAAATGCTATGTTTCAGGGAGATACACATGAATTTAGATTTGAGGGCTAGCCTTTCATCCCTCCCTCTCCAGACTGCTAAAACAAATTTAGCTATGATCCATGCATGCTCAGTCCTACTGCTAATCCAGGTGGGGCAGTTAGATATTTTTATCTGCTTTGTCTGATCGCTGCTGCCAGGTCTTTACATTTCAAAACTTTTTTATTCTTATTTGTACATGAAATAAAATGTGTACTAGTACAAGTCTTGATGATGTTAAAGGATGTTGCAGTTTATTAATATAGTGTATATGAATTGCAGATACACGTTTATGTTAGTAAGATAAATTACTGCTGAGGAACATAAACATACAAAAAAAAGCTGTTAACATTCTACTAAATTTTGTCTTATAACTGTCTTACTGCCTACACATGTGAAGGACTGGCCAAACCATGAATAGTGAATCGGTATAAAAGCTTGAGTACTAGCCAAAACATGAAGTGTACCTTTCCTATGCATTGCCACAGTGGCTCCTTTTTTCACTTGAGGTAGACTACAGTAGTGTTCCCCAAAAGGGTATTTCTTCAGGAGATGACTACTGCATTCAAGAAAGTAAGAAACTGAGGGATGTGTGGGCTTCTCCTGTTCCATTAGGGGAATACCTTTACATGGTATATCTACCCTTGAGTTTCCTCTTCCTTAGTGAATACAAACTACTTTGTGAAATAGAGGCCAATTAGTGTTCTCTTTATTGTAGGTCAGATGAAGCTTAATGCTTCTCTGTTGTCATTCAGTCTCCCTATAGTACTGCTGCTTGCTAATTTAAATATTTTCCAGTTCTCATGCCCAAGCACATTTTTCTTTCCATTTCCACCTTTTAGCATGCCAAGGTTTAAATAGTCTCCATGCATTTGCTTTTTAATAAATTCCAGCATGGAACACTACTTCCAGCACAACTGATCTTCCACTTGAATGCCTTCAACTATCCAACAGTCATTATAAAAAACCCAGACAAACCCAAAAAACTTACAACTGATTTTGATGCTCAGAACCTAAACTGCTTAAAGCAGATTAGATTCTGTGCATCCAGAGGAATTTTTATCAGTGGTTTAATTGATTTTTTTCTCCTTTTTTTTAATCACCAGTACTCATATAGCTCAGTTTGCTAAGACTATGCTGAATTTTTAACTCGTGAGCAGCAGTCGGAAGCCATTAATTTTATAATGCTGAAGCCATAGTAAAAGTGGACAGAAATTGGGACTTTCAGTAAATTTTTTGGGAAAAAAATCAGAAATATCATGGGGTTTAGATGGCCTTTCATGCTAGTTTCCTAGTTGATATTACCTAGAGAAGATTATAATTGTGTTATTTTTGTGACTAAATTTGTCCGCAGACTTTGTGGAAGTAAAAAGTGTTCTGATTACTGCAAGGAATAGTGTTACTTGTGATGTCTTTTGATAATCTAGGACTTGGTATTTTGAAAGATCAACAGTGTTAGATTATTTGGGATAGTAATCCTAAAAGAATGGCATGTATTACTTATGTTCCACTGTTTTAAGTACTGACAGTGTCAGGAAGGGTTTCTTTAAATGAATGAAGTTTATACAGGACATGCCCATCTATAGTATGACTGAATAAACATTGATTCTATCCTTTATTCATGAAAGGCAGTAATCTCAGGCTAATGCCTCACTTAACTCTGTACTTTCAAAATGATTTGCCTGATCTGATAAATTATGCAGTCTTTTATTCTGACCTTGTGACCTTGTAGAGTTTACTCAAACTGACTCCATAGTATTTGCCACATTAGCAGTATAATGGCTGTAACCAGTTCTTGTACTACAGTTCATTCCACAGGAAAAGGTAAACACTGGGCTATGAAAATTTATTGATTCAATTACATGATATACACATAGTACCATTTCAGAAGTGTTTTAGGGATTAAGTCATCACATATCTTCTGTTTGGTCAAACCTCTGAAATATATAAACAAGGAAGCAAGCAAGTATTGAGAAATATAAACTCTTATTTTTACTGTATGCTAGCATGTGCTGTTAGACATCAATCTAAAAGTTGTTTAAGTCAAGGAACAAGCCAGACATTGAACTCTCATGCCTTTCTCCCTGACCAAGGTAACTTTTGCCATCAGTTTATCCTACAAGCATGTTTTAATCTATTATGTAAATTACTTTTGTATTCAGAGTGTGTTATTTTTGTGTAGGAATCTAGGCTTTGCAGTTTTTCTGTTTGAGCAGAACTGATGACAGCACAAGTTTTTCTTCCTTTAAACAGAAGACAGCAAGGCTTTAAAAAGGGGGAAAAATAAAAAGTAGTAAGTTGGTTGAAGCATACTGTCATTAAATGACATCATTAATGTGTTTTATACTGTGTGGCCAGTTTTGTTTCAGAATAACTGTGCTTTTAAATCTAACATGTTTTTATCTCACATTGGAATATCTGATGCCTTTATGTGCTCAAACTGAGGGGCAGGAATATTTTGATACAATTTAAAGACAAAATATAAACCCAGTTATCTTTGATTTATCTTATTGCACTGAATTTGAGTTTATAATATAGGCAAAGCAAATTCTGCAGAAGTTCTAATAGGTAAATTACCAAATGGCACAATAGTATTAAATATAATTATGAGCCATTTAATGTATTAGAAAATTATCTGAAAGAGAGGCTACTAAAGATTTTGGATGCCACTGAAAAGGAGAATATGAAGAAATTGTGAAGAAAAGCTGCCCGTAGCTCAGAAGTAAAACTGATTTTCCTTATCTCTTTTTCCTTTGTATTTTGCATTCCATTTTTTATATTGGTTTGGGTTTTTTGGTGCATGTATTAGGAAATGATTAATATCTGCCTCTTTGAGGGGATATTTCCATTTACTCTAGCTTATGCAAACAGGACAGTTGCTGGGAACTCCGTATGAGAAATGGAGGAAAAAAATACCCAATTTATATCAATGCTTTAGGCAGGTATAATTTTGGACACATGCTGACTGTTATGCATTCTGAACATATATGGGAGAAGAAAGGCAAAAACTAAGGTTGTTTTGTTCACAGAGGTTAAAATATATTTACAGTACATGATGCAGTCCTCACTATTTGGTCTGTAATTTGGCCCTGCTGATTAGCTTATGTCTTCCATTGAAGAGGCTTTTCTGTTTCACATAAAGGGTTCTTCCCTTGGGCTTGTTCTTTGAGTGCTGTTGATCAAGGTAAATGATGTTGCCACTGATTCAGCTGCAGGTCTGGCAGAATGGCTGAATTTGCTGAAGTTGCTTTATGGACAAGTGTGATAGCCATGACTGATTAGAACACTAATATTTCAGAGGTAATTAGGAAACTAGAGGGAGGAAATGAGTGTTACGTGGAACTCCTGGTGTCTGATTAACACATATGTTGGCTTCAAATGACCTACTAAAAAGCAAACAGAAAGCTAGTGAAGGGCAACATAAATTTACCGTTATTTCCACACTACAGTTGCCTCTACTACTGAACTCCACAGTGCAGTTTTAGATTCTGGAAAGAAATGGCAAGGAAAGCAGAAAGAGAATGTATGCAAAGGCAGTCCCTTCTTGGTGGTAAAGGATAGGAAGATGGCCATAAGGACGCTGGAGCAGGAGGAGGATGGGGGACATGAAACAGGGGTGAAAATAACTGGGCTCTGGAAACAGGGAGCTACAGCTGATGAAAGCAGTGGCTTCAGTTAAAGGTGAAGGATCCCTGTATCCCTTCCAGAACTGTCACTGAGGGAAGGGGAGAAAGGATAACTACCTACATTTGGGGTTATAATACTTTAATAGTAAAATTGTTCTAGTAATGCAGGTATAAACTGTGTACGTGCAGCTGCAAGCTTCTGTCAGATAAGGCTACAGAGTAACTTGACATATGAATGTTTATTCATACTGGTTTTGCTGATCTACAGCCTGACTACATATATATGTTGGTGATGCTACTGGCTAGTCTGTTAGAACAGAATTTCTTGGTGATTCTTGGGTGGACTTGATAAGGGTCTCTTAAAGTGTATGGGAGAACGGCCACAGCAGTTCAACTGCAGTTCTGAAGTTCTGAGTATCACGCAGAGATGTCTGCCCTGGCTTGACCCTTGTAAAGAAAAATGCTGTACAAATTTGTTTTAAAACATGACAGTGCACAAAGATCAGGATGGCTGCAGGCAACTGTTTCCTTAGTTAGGAAGTGTTATATGATAAAATCTATCTAACCAGAAGCTTATGTTCATTCATAAATCTGATTTTTTGGCAATTATTTCTACAATATCTAGACTGTTATTTTCTGGTGATAGCTAATTTCTATTATTTTCTAGCTTTTCTATTTTCTGGCCTTATTTCTTTTCTGTCTCTCCAATGGGTGGAGGACAGGTAGGCAGATACATCTACTCTCCACCCCAGTTCCTTGTGTTAACAGAGTTGTTAAAGTTACATGACTTTGTGTCAAGAGCTCAAAAGTTTTAGTGAGGTTCAGAACTGACATTACTTACTCGACCACATTTTGGACCTGCATGTCTTATGAAACTTATTTTAGTTGAAGAGTTTCGTACTCCTGCTCCTGGGACAATTCTAACATTTAGTGCACAGAATGACAACTGCTAAGCAGCTATTCAGATGTTGTTTGAGCTTGGATTCCAGCTCTTGCTGAGGTAAAATTTTCTTCTTCACTTTAAGTAAAGTATTTTTTGTTTCTAACACTGTGAAGTGGATTATATTCTATACTGAATATAGAAGCCTGTGGGCTTTACTAGAGTTTTTCCATTAGCGCTTCTGACTTTACAAATCTTCAGACCAATTTTTTCACAGTGACTCATAATTATTCCCATTTTACAGATGGCAAACTGAGGCACAGAAGAGATTAAAGTTATAAGTGCCCTCTGCCAGGTTTTCAAATTATCTGGCCACAGTACCTTGTTTTTAAGGAGTAAAGCCTTTATTGAGCAGTATTGCTCTCGATACCCAGCAGTTCTTCAGTTTGGAGTCCAAGGTCTCAGACTTGGTAAAGTATCAGTGACTGTGAAAAGTTAGATTAGGTGTCCAGTGTCATTTGGGTTCTGTACGATCTTGGTTGCTCTTTGAAGACTGCAGTCATCTTTTCTGGCCATCTTCTCCCTTATGTGTCTTCAGATGTCTTCAATAAAAACGGATTGTCCACAGAACTAGCAAGGAGAATAGTCCATTGCAGTGGAAGACTGTAGATTTAAGGACAAGTGTTGCAAGTGTACTTGTACTGGAGAATCAGTGCCAGAGTGTGAAATAACTTGGGGATGTAACTGAATTCTCTCTTGTGATTATGTACAGCATGGTGTATGATCAGTATCTAAAACTGTGACGTGATCCAGTAGATCAGCAGAAAAATAAGACTGTATTAGGACTGGATGAAAGAAGTGGTAGACAGAAGGTTTGAAAGTAAGAAAGAAGTTGAGAAAGAAGAACAGGTAAACTGTGTAGCACAGTATACTTCTTGACATAAGAATAATATACAGTCAGTTTAACCAACTTTTTCACATTATTGCTTGATCATACTAAAGACTTTTTTGGAACTAGCATTTCTTTGATGGCTATATAAAATTTCAATATGTGTGTGTGTGTCTCTTAATGTTTAGATATTACTTTTTATTAATATATTTATTTATTATTAATATATTTATTTAGATATTTTGATAAGGGCCCTGAAATACTTAAGAACCGTGAGTGTCTCAAAATTTAAAACAGATTTGATACTCTCATTGATGCAGATAAGTCTGGAATAACACAGTCCAAACATTGCTTGGTTGATTGGATCTGTCCTAGAGTTCATCATTGATTCCATATGTGTATCTACTGTCTAGCCTTCACAGTGAATAGTACCTTTTATCTTTGGGTGATCTTTAAGCAATTTAACTTTGCTCAGCTTATTGTTCAGTAATAAGGAAGTAACATAATGAAAGTGATTTAAAATGATATTTAAAATAAAAAAAAATGAACTGCTTATTCATTCATTATATAAATATAGCTCTATGTATTACTAATTCAGCATCGTTAGCTTTGACATAAATGGTTATTATCAGAATAGTTTAAACATAAGATAAATGATTGTTCTATCAAGAATGAAAATACTAATTTTCTTGTAAAGTAACAGGAGGAATAAACTTTATTTTTGTTACTTTTAGTATGTTTAGAGCACATAAGTAACAGGTTAAGGGGGAGGAGCAGTCAAAAATATCACAAGTACTTCATATCATTTTCTTGCAACCTTAGCACTTCACCATGAACATTATAAATGGATGATTCTCCTTTAGGTACTGACTTGCTTTAGAATGATGTATGAAATAATATGTGTTTTGCATGTCCTGTTTGTAATGATAAAGGTCATATAATATCATTTACATAATCTCTACCCAGAAATGAACTCCAGCAATATCTTCTGTATAACATATACATTATCTGAGGTTTAAAACTCTCATTATTCATGAAAGTTAATTTTACAGTGGGTGTGAATGATCTATCTTATGGCTGCTTTTTTGATCATTCTATAAAATAATATGGAGCAAAGCCTGCACAAATAGCAGGAAAACCAGTAAAGAGTGATGCATTTGCTTGACTCTCTGTATACCCGATTGGATCTTGATTGATGGCAATCATTTGTCTTTGTCAAAAAAAGGAGAAAAATTCAGACATTGAAATAAGAGTGCTATCAAACTTTCTACAATGGCAGAAAGATTCTATTAATGTAGCCTGAGAGTATTAACTGTCTCTGCTAGAAAATGATAAAGAATGTTAATTTTTCTTGAACATGTTTAAGTGTAAACTGCATTATTTTGTCTATGTGGGAAGACTAAGAGGGGCATGATACAGATTTATGGCATGTTGGAATTAAAAAAAAAAGAGTAAATTGCAAAAAAAGAGAAAAAGGAAAAGAGAAAAAGCCAAATAGAAGAACTTAATCCTTCTTATTATGATTTCGCAACAAAACAATAAAAGTTTAAGTAGCATAGTGTCGTAAAATCCTTAATGCTGCATTCCAGTTGATATTGAAGCTTTGAAGACTAACTTCAAAGGAGGGTGAACAAGAGCAAAACTAGATAGAAAATAAACAACCAAAAAAAAGACAAGCTTGGTTTTAGAAGTCCTTTTGTATGTTGGATCTGGGAATATTGACCCGTTACTTGAATGGGCTTTAAGGCAACTTCCTTATTAATGATACTTAGAAACACAAAGCATATGCATGTGGGTAATAGCGTATTTAAGGGGGAAAATGCTATTTCACAGTACAGTAATGCTGGCAATGCAAGAACATTACTTTTTAAATAACAGGAACATATAATTTTATATATATTAAAAAAAAACAAAACCAAACAACAACAAAAAGAAGAAAACAACCCAAGCCACCAAAACCCCAAGGCATTAAACACTGGGTTTATAATGCCCTCTGTTTGTGTGGATTTTATTATACATCTCTTACAGTCTCTGTTTCTAAATGCCACATTAAAGCTTGATTACTGAAACAATATTTTGTAAATTATAAACACAGCAGATAGCCTCTGTGAGTGCTCTCTCTGCCCTAGTAAGGCAAATATTTTTTGTTCCTAAATTTTTATAGAATAAGAAAACTGTAGCGTTCACCTTTGATGTTTACTAGTCCCTGATGCACCCTCAAAAATAAATATTTGAGGGATTGCCATTTTAAGGATGGCTGAAAGAGCAATCATATCAAAACTGGGAACCAGGAACTGCATTTCTAATACCTGTACTAATGTGCTTTGTAGCCCTCATTAAGTCATTTTAAAGTATTTTGGAGGGGTGTTTGTTTCTTTGGGCTTTATTTGGGTTTTTGTGAGGGGGAAGTGTACTATTTCTGTATTGTATTCCTAAAAGCATTTTCTAGCTTTGCTTTAACTGCAGTGCATGTCTTAGTATAGCATCAGGCTCCTGATGTAAACATTAAAAGGCAGTATAAGCACAGTATTATCTGTCCTTACTTAAAGAACCTTGTAGTGACATCATTAAAAACTTCACAGTTTTGAATGGATTCATTTGGTAACTTTCATGAAGCTGCTGCTGAAGATGCTAAGATGTGATTTTAGCTGGGGGGTGGTGGTGGTGTATTTATTTTAATTTAATTTTGTTTATTTTTTTAAGTGGTAGGTGAGACATTACTTATATGATTGAGATCTTTGCTGTTTTAAGGAGCAGCTGCAAGATTACTTTATAACAGAGAAATTTTGGAAGTGGAAACACTGTATGTTCAGCATATATATGCACACACTACTTCACACCCTCTCTTCAGAAAAACCACAGATGAGCCCTGGACTAATGCTGTGGTATGGTATGAAGGTATCCTAAAAAGGACATTATAGAAAAAATACTCTTATCCACACCTCCCGCTTCCTTCTGCTCTTGCTTGCCTGCATTTGTCCCCATTATTTTTTCATCACATTTCTTTCTTGAGCTTCCACTGCTTTTTCCCATGTTTTTGTCCCAGCCAGACCTGGTTTTATGCCGCCCCTTCTATACTGTCTCTTGTTCTGCTGATTTCCAACTGCCTTTAGCTTGATCCCCAGCAGATCAAGTGTGCTAATTATTCCCCCCTTGTATATTCGCCTTCCATGGCTTCCACATCTAGATACTTTCTTTGTTACCTCATAGGCTCTTTGTCTGCTCTGTAAGGTGTGTTTGTCATGGATAGGAAGTAAGACTGTTCTTCTGTGTCGGTTTGATGCATGTGAGGTCACAATCCGAGCATGAGAGAAGTGTCTTGGGGGGGAGTCTGAGAGGGACGACCTGGGGAACGACGGGCAGCATCTTGAAAGTTGTTTTACCATTACCAAACTCCTACTGATTGTATACAGGCTGTGAACTTCAGTGCCTTAAGCATGGCCATATTGAGCAGCTTTGTACAGAGATAGCCAAAGAAATACTTTGGGCAACAGCTTCTGTGTGGCGAAGTTGAAATTCTCTTCACACAGCTAACTTGACTTGTGAAACTTTATCACATGATTAAAGTATAGTAAATTGAAATTAAAATGATACCCTAGAAGACTTTTGGCCAAGTAGAATTACCTGCAAACCTATTGTTTATTAAACATTCAAAAGCCATTGAATCCACATCACAAAATTCAGCCAAAGAACATTTGTTTAATATGTTAATTTCTCATCCCCAAATCCCATAGAATGTGCTGTAATCTCTGTGATGATTGTCTGTTTTCCTCTTCTCCTCTCACTGCCCTCTTCCCTCATGGGAATTTTTTTTGGAAAATACCATATTGCAGGGATTAGTATCAAAGATTGGTTACTTCTATCATATGGTTTGGTAAATAATCCGTTGCTGTTGCTGTATTTGCTGCTTGCTCAAATAGCTTCACACATGTATTTCATTTCCAATGTTCAGCAAAGTTATTCCCTATAAAGAGGGTGAAAATCTAGATGAAAGCCGTCCCTTTTCTGAAAACCACATTCTCTATCCCTCTTAGTGACTGGTGCAACAAAGTAAATTTTAATGATGCATGATACTGAAAATGAATCCTGTGACCTTGGGAAGTTGAAGCAGAAGATCAGGTTTTATTTGAGTCCCTTTGCCATTGTTTTCATTACTATATTTTTAATTTTTAGTTGAAAGAAAATGTAGTACAAGTAGCTGTGTATATATTCAGTATTTGAAACAGTCCAAATGAAAACTTGTAAGTTATTTAAAAAAAAACCCAACAAACTGGTTTGCATGTAAATTAATGGGGTTTTATTCCTTTCTGGAGCTTTGTTTGTTTCATTAATGGCTGCATTCATCTTCCTTCCGACATGAGAAAGAATGGTTTGTCTTCTGAAATAATAAATTTTTTATTTTTTTATTTTTTGCAGCAGTAGGAAACTTCTCCCTTTATCTCATCCTTGAAATCTCTCACGAAATATATGGCCTTTTTATTTTGAAAAAGTGGAAACATTCTATTTTTGTGATGAAATGAAACAGCCTTTTCTCAGTTTCGAGTGTCAGTCTGAATGGACTCTTCTGTCAGCAGAGAAGCTAATTGCAAAAAAGAAAAAATGCTTCTCAATTCTTTTACTGTGATTTTAAGAATGCTTTCTGTGAAGGACTTAACAAATGTTGTAAACAAGTTTTCTTGGAGAAGTTTTAGTATATACTGTGTCAAAATGTTGGGGTTCTTTAACCTTTTCACCATAGGCTTCTGAAAAAAGGAAGTTAGTTTAGCTGGGATAATACATGATTGTTTCTAATGCTAAATAATGGAAAAAGGTGTGACTACAGATAATTGCACATGCAGCTTATACATGCAGGAGGAAGATTATGTTCAAGGAAGAGAATGTACGTTGTAGTGCAGTATAGCTAAATTATGTTTATAAGTACCTGCACAATAATTTAACAGTGATATGGGTTTAAATAATCTTCTCTGAAGAATTTACATAAAACACGAATTAACATCTCCAGCAAAAAAATATGGAGAATTGTATGGTTGTTACAGAGAAATGTTCTGCTCTCACATTTGCATTCCAGATTTTAAATAAGCAATTTATGGTTTTGTTAGGATCTTCTTTTTTAGTACCTAGAGGATTTTTCTCTTCATTGTCCCTACTGTTGTTTTTAATGAACATTAACAGTATCACATACTGTACAGATACTTGATTTATATGCACACACATTGAATTCTGTAGTCCAGAAACTAAGGTTTGCCTGTGCCACTTAGAAATTCACGGAAGTTAGCACATTTCCAGCTTCTGGTTTTTCATTGTAGTGATTTTCTCCAAGCTCTAAACTTTTGGGGATTGAGGCCACTGATACTTGGGTTTGTATGAAGTCTGGTTCTCCACTGTGGATGAGCACTTGGAAAAGAAACGCATTAGGAGGAGGAAGGAGTATAAATAGACAAACCACAGTAGACTCAGGAAAATCCCCGAGCTGAAAATAGCTGGAAACTGGCAGTATATTGAGGGGGAATTTGTACATGATCAGTTTGATCTTACTCTTCCTTAAGTCTCCACTGACATTTTTGGGTGCAGAATTTCAGGGTAGACTTTTGGTGAGAAAAGGTACAGCAGTTCTGGTGCTCTTTCTGTCCAGTGGATGCATTCATGTCCCTCCCCTGCAGGGGACAGGGAGTCGTTTGGGTGGTTGGTGGCACCACTGGAGTGGTGCAGTTTGGATGACGTCCAGTGTGAGTTACCCCAGATTGCTCAGTTCTCTCTCTGGGGGCATTTTTTAGTGGTATTGAGTGTCTGTGGGACAGAGACTTTTTTATTGCATATGACTTATTTCCACTTGTGAGTAACAGTGTTGTGTCCATTTCATTTTCCTCTGTGGTGGGACTGCTGTGTCAAGAAGAATGGCTTAATATTGAGAAAGTCATTTCAATGTTGGGAAAGAACCGCAAGTGGTATGTTGGTTTCCCTACTGTTGTTTTGGGGGTTTTGTTTGCTTGTTTTTGGTTTTGTTTTGGGGTTTTTTTTACATTTGACTTGAAACTGTGAGTTACTGTTGCTTGTAAATTTGCTTAAAAGCAAATAAAGGAGTAGCTGGCTGGAGAGGGAAAAGTTGGAAACCTTGTCAGGTCAAGAAAAGGCTGCACCTTTCAGCATGTGTGTCTCTGAATGCCATCACAGAGGGGAAAGAATTTTGGAGGGGAGGGTCATACTCATTTTTAAATTGCTGAGATGAAACAGGAAACGTTTCCCGATTTGTTGCTTCTTCAGCTTTCATTTTACAGTTTTTGTTATCAGTCCTGTTGGATTTAAATGCTAATGCTCTTCATCTTTAGTGTAAAGTAAGGAGATGTGCATGAGAGAGTATCGCAATGTCTCTTGTACTGCTCAGTCCAAGTGTTCAAGTTATCTGTTCCTAGATTTCTTTCTTAAAATAGCTGTAGAAAAGAAGTTTACATCTTCTCAGATGCTTCTAATGTGTCACTGTACAAGCTTTTCTCCTAGACTAAGCTCTTCAATTACTGTATTATAAAAACCTTGGGTGCCAAAAACCTTATGCCTTATTGCAAGTAATCCTTTGGTAACTTCTGTAACATGAATAAAGATGGTTTCTGCACTTCCCTTTTGTTAACATAACCAGAGGATAGCTGGATTTTCAGAGGGGGCTAGTAACTATCTTCAGAACCTTTATGACTCTTGAGGCACCAGTGAACCTCAGGAAGCAGCTCAGTAGCTTCAGCTAGCTTTGATAGGGTGGGTGATTGAAGCTGCAGATATTTAGAGGAGCTCCAATTAGCACTGAGTAGCCAGGCATGAAATAGTACCTTATTTATCTAAATATGGGATGACAATGATGGTTGCATGCAGAAAAAACCCAACGTTTTCATAGTGCCTCCCAATCTCTTGATGTTGGCCCCACATATGCATTTTCACCTTTCCAAATAAAGATTCCAACTTTTTGTTAGCTTATTTTCCCCATCTTGGAAACATTTTCCCTACTTGTCTAGACCCTAATGTCTATACCTTAATGCTGCTTCTCCATCCTCAGTGGTGTAATATATCTGCTGTTTCACACAGAGTTCTTGCAAGCTGTGAGGCAGATAGGTGTAAAGCAGTATTCTTTATGCCACCTGCAGGGTCTTGGTGTGAGCTGATACCCTACCACCTTGCAAAGAGCAGTTCAGTGACAGCTTCACTTGCAGACTGTGTCAGGTAATAGTTTTGAGCGTGCCTCTGTACAATGTCTATTAATTGCCAGCCTTTTATCTCCTGATTTATTGACTATATATATCAGAAGATAAGGTATGTTTTCAGGCTACTTTTCCCTTCATTTAAAGCTTTAGTAAATACAATATTCTCTGTGTGTTCCAGGAAAGGGTGCTTCATCATAATTCAGTGCTGCGTTTATATTTTTAGACACCTTTTGCGAGGCTTTCAAAGAAATATATTTAATAAGTTAAACCTTTTTAAAGACTTTTGAGCCTTGTTGTTTTTTCCTGGCTGTGCTATGTTAGTATGGTAACAGTTAAGAGTCTTGTTCCATGTGCTGCTTAGTGGTCTTGCTGCCTTGTGCTTATTGTTTCCTGTCTCTGAGAGCAATACAATGTTTGCAGTTACTTGAACTCTTTCCTACATGTGTTCCTGCAATCATCACGCAATGAAGTCATTTCCCAGATTTTTGCCTCCTCAGATTTTTAAATCCTGAATTAGATCTTTCAGAGAAGTGTTAGGTATTGAAACATGCTTGAAAAGGGGTTTTATTTGGGTTTGGGCTTTTTTGGTGGTTATTTCTTGTTGGTTGGTTAGTGTGTTGGTGGTTGAGTATTTGGTTTTGGGTTTTTTTTAATCTAAGCTGTGATTTTAGATAAAGAGTAGGAGAAATGCAGGTAGTTGAAGTTGGGTGTCTCTAAGACTTCAGTACACTGATTAAAGTTACTGGTTGACAGTAGCCAGACATGCTGTGGACCTGAGTTACCTGTTCCCCCTAATGTAAGTTGTGATTAAGCAAGAAGGTGGGTGGGGAATTCTCTAATCTCCCCAGATTCTGTCCACAGTAAAAAGATAAATGCATGTATTTTTTGATATGTAGCCATTTAGAGACATCGGAGAAGACTTTCTTCTCTTTATTACTCTAAATTTAAAGCCAAAACAAACCACCCAAAACCCTGAAACTTTATGTGTAAGCAGGCCAGAGTTGTTCCATCTCTCATAAGTTGGAGGGCAGTCTCTTTCCTGTTAAAGGAACTAGCAGATTGGTCGCCCTTGAATGCAGAACTTACTTTGGCAAGTAATTTTTAACAGACCTTACACCACCTTGCAGAGGTTCATTCTGGACAGGAAAACTGTGGATGTTGTACTTATATCTCAGTCATCTTTCCTATTCCTCTCTTCAGTTTTTGTCAAATTGCTGAGTTTAGTTGCTAGATACTAATTTTAACTTCTTTTTTTTTTGGGGGGGGGGGGGGTAATAAAAATAAA
>JAOEHY010012005.1:0-12883 GCA_025447955.1 Psilopsiagon aurifrons
CTGGAATGTGTTGCCCAGGGAAGTTGTGAATGCTCCATCCCTGGCGGTGTTCAAGGCCAGGTTGGACATAGCCTTGGTGGCATGGTTTAGTGTGAGGTGTCCCTGCCCATGGCAGGGGGGGGCTGGACCTAGATGATCTTAAGGTCCTTTTCAACCCTAAGTATTCTATGATTCTAACTTACGTTCTTTCCTCTGATTACCCTGTAAGTCTCAATAGCCCAGTACTGTATACTGGAATAGTCTTCAAAACTAAAGTAGAGCAGGTTTCAAATCCAATGAAGGATGTATCTGATGATGGGTGCCTAAAAAAGAAGTTGGTGGTTAGTCCATAAAAAACCCTAATGCCTTCAGTATTGTAGCTATACCTTTATAACAGAGCAGGAAGCACGTAGCAGGAAGTGTTGTGATACCTCTCTAAAGTGGCTAAGATAGCCTGAAACTCTGATCTACAAATAAATTTTACTAGGAGTGTCACAGAAATGACCAAACATATAAGCTTTTTTATGTAACCAGTCAGAATAACTCTGAATACGGTTAGAGAAATACAAGCACTCAAGGAGTGTAACTCAGTCTTGTCTTAAACTCCAAAAGGAGGAAAGAGAATCCAGTGATGTGCACTGATGGGCAAATATTAAGCTTTTTTTAACAGTTGGCCCTAAACAGCAATAAATGAATTTATTGGATAACAAGGATAAAGTCAGGTTATCAGTGAAGTGGAGACACATTAGCGGTTTTCTATCCATGCACTTATGTCCCAATTAATTTAAACTTCAAACTCTTTACAAATTTAATGGCACTTATTAACTAAAAAAAAAAGCTAAATTTATCCTATCTTAATTCTTTAAGATAGGATAAACTCTTTACAAATTTAATGGCACTTATTAACTAAAAAAAAAAGCTAAATTTATCCTATCTTAATTCATATCTGCTTTTTGATCTTAATAGTCCAGCTGCAAGAGCAGTTTCCATATTAGTGTTGGCATATAATAAGATGGGAGTCAGTGTCATCCACAGCATGGGCCATAGCTCATAGTGGTCCAACATTCAACACTCAGAAGACTTGTGGAAACTTAGTTCCTCTTGAGTAATTTTAGTGTATTGTGTAAGTTGGATCAGCTTGATCTCTTTTTGGCTGCCTAAAAATCTGTGAGAGTAGGACTTTCACCTTCAAGTGTCCTAGACATAGATTGAATCTAATCTGTGTCAAGAAAGGGAAGCCGAAGCTGATGCTGAAGAAGACTAGAAGACGAAGGGGAAGAGCAAAAGCAAGAAAGGGGAGAGAAGAAGGAGCTGAAAATTTTTTTCAGTGAAGTTTGGCCAAGAAAAGTTACAGGAAAGATGATGGATTAATTGGCAGTGAAAATCCTCTTTTACAAACACATACACACTTATGATTTATTACTTCCCACGAATTTAAGGAAATGCAAGAAAGGTAACTTAATATATTGTGCTCTTATTTATTTTTTCATGAAGAACCACCAAGCCTGTGCTAATGCACACTAACAAGTTAGACGTAGATGTTAAATATATTGGGTAAAATACAAAAGTGGAAATAATGAGATAAAGTGAAGTCTCTAGATGAATAAGATAATTTGAACATCCTGTTACAGTGTCTGATAGGAAGGAAGTTATTAAACAGTAGCTATTAAAAAAGAAAAACCAATTTACCGTGGGAAGAACTGGAGAAAATAACTCACAATGTCAGCTTAGCAAAAGATAATTTTAAATATATAAAATATATTTTGCCCTAGAAAGTAAGAATACTTTCTCATGTGCACTGTAAGTTTGGGGTATTTCTTCTCCAAATTTGGTTAACCTGCTTAATGACATGTTTTGCAATTAAATTTGGCAAAGAAATATTGATAAGCTCGGGGAAAGTTTCTGTCTACTTTTATTTCTGACAGTAATAGTAGATGGCTGCATCTTCAATTCTTCTGAGTTCAGTTATAGCACAGTGCAGATTGCATTCTAGAAAGGAACGTGTGATTCGAAGTGCAGCAAAGTCTGGCATCTGCAGACTTTTTCCTCCCTGTTAAAGAAGGTGACCTATTTAATAACAACATTTCCAAAGAAATTAATGAGTTTCTATTCATTCGCCTTCTCTCACTGTACAAATGCTGTACTCAATGTCCTTCTGTTTCTGTGTGTTCATGAACCTAGAAATGGGAGAAATCTGACAGGGAGTCTAAACTGAGTTTACTCTTTCTTAATAGCTTCCTTTGGCATATGCGTCAATGAAGCTATAGCTCTTGGCAGAAATAAGAAAGAACATTATCCAGACATTTCAAATGTCTGCTTTTGTGTTTTTTTGTTTTGTTCTGTTTTGATTTTTGTGGGGTTTTGGTTTGGTTTGGTTTTTTGGTGTTTTTTTTTGGGTGGGGTTTGGTGGTTATTTTTTCCCTCAGCAGGGTGTCTTTATTGTTTGTTTCCCATGGACAGCAGACATTAACAGATGACTAACTAATACTTGCCTCCAAAGAAAAATTCTCCTAAGTAGAATTCCCCATGGCAAAATTATTTGATTCCAAAGACTTCGCTGGCATTGTGCACACCAGGTATAAGACCGCTGAACGGTCACTCTACATTGGCAGCAGCCACCCTTGAAAGTATGCATTAATTGGGTTTCACAAATCCCTGGAGGCTTGATGAGCCCTACACAATGAGGTCCCTTCTGTCTCTTCTGCCTAAAAGATGTACATAAAATACCTTAATTCACTACTCAGTTGGCTTAACATTTGGGCTCCTTCCTGAGCCAGGAAGCAGGGAGCAATTTAAGTGATCCATCTTACAAACATTCTGTAAAGGTATTATGACTCAGAGGTTCACCACATCGTGTTACTATATTTAACACTTGACCAAGCACTGGTTGAGCAGCAGTAATTTTCTACATACTCATCCTGTGATAACAAGAAAAATAAGATTAGGTCACAGTGAAAGAGTTGCAAACTAAGTTGAAATACCTAATGATTGCCTCAGGACTAGGGCATGCATCTTGACTGATACGGCTGTTTGAGTGATGAGTGAAGACCTGTGAAGGCTAGCTAGCCTGCATGTACATCCAAGACCTCAGAGTAACTATTGTTCCTCAGCCTATTCTTGGCTCTTGAAGGAATCCTTTGCAACTTCAAAGGATGCAATGTTGATCTACTCTGGCCACCAAGAGGTAGGTGTGGGACTCTGAAGTATGATCCCTGTTCAGCCTGCTTATCCTGCCATGCTTCTATAGCAAAGAAGGAGGACTTCTGTGGTCTACAGCAGGTCTAGGGTAAAAGCAACACAGACAGAACAAGGATCTCACTTTTGAATTCAGCCAAAGATACATCTAACTTTCAGAAATTTTCTAATATTGCACAATAATTCCTGTCATTTGATTGCATAAGCTCCTAAAAAGTCTTTGGTAAGCCCAGTTTGCCTACTTGAGAGGATAACATGTAAGTGTCAGCATTTAGAAAGATGTGATTAAGTTCTGTATGGAGTTGTTAGAGACTTGAATCCAAACATATGGTTGAGGACTGAAGAGTAGAAAATTATTTATCTAATCCATGGAAATTTGCAAACCTAAAAGGAAGACATCTGAACACAATCGAGATTTGGGAGAAAAAAAAAATGAAGCAAAATTTAGAAATCGTGAAGACAGAATGGGCTGATGAGAAAGAAGAGCTCAGTAGGAATGAAGAGCTATTTTCATCCCTGTTACAAGAGGCAGACGAGTACATATGATGAAATATGAGATTTTTAAAAAACAATATACTCTTGGTAGGGTCACTGTGTGAATAAGGTAGGTAGCAAGTAATACAGTCTGTCTTTCCTGTGTGACTTCCATAAAATTCATATTCAGCAAGTCTTGCTTTATACCGAACAATGGGACATTCAGCTTATATGTGAGGGGAGAGGGCATTCCAGTGAAAAGAGAGGGCACAGAATGGGAAAGAGAAGTAACACTGGCATAAAAGAGGCAAAGAATGCCAATTCAGAAGGCGGGTGTGAAAGCAAAATCTGCTTCCATGCCTGCTACAGCATACATTACACAACTGGCACTTCCTTGGCAAATCACTGCTCAGGCACCGACCTTGGCAGCATCACAGGGATAACTTCTATGTGAGGAAGGACTGTTCTTCAACAATATCTCCAAAATGTTTGGCACTAAAGTACTTTTTTAAGAAAGCAAGCATTTCTTCTAATTCGTATTTCAGTTGAAAAACAGCATTTTCTTTTAGCTGCAAAGGAGACATTCTGTCTGTGACTTTTGGTATATTCTTCATATGGCGTTTCAGATTATTTGATATTGCATACAAATGCCATTGCACAACCATCACATTTTGTGGCTGTTCCCATGTTTGAGAGCAATGGGTGTATTCAAAGTTGCTCAACTTAAATGATCTCCTTGTTAATTATTCGAGTAATTATGACAGAGTGCTTGGGGCTGGAATGCCCTGGCAGAAAGTCTACTGAAAGAAAAATGGAAAGCATTCCAAATACCGCTGAAACTGAGGTGCATCTTTTCCACTGAGATGCTATCTTGCTCATAGTAGTGAAAGAAAGATTGGGGATGTTAGGAAGAGATGTATTTTACTTTTGTAACAAAGTAAATCTATTCACTTAAATGGTGTGCTGGAAGTTATATACTCACATTATGTACTCAGATCATGTAGAAACTCAGCGCTCAGTTCTACAAATATGATAGTGAATGCTATTAATATATGATAGCAAAGTTAGGATTATGTTCAAGGCATCATAGTATATACTTTTTCGACAGCTACTTTAAAGAGGGATGGGATTACATGAACCCTAGGATAAGATTGGGTAAATGTTTCTGTGCACACTCCAAAGATGAGAATCAGTCTTCTGGATAAGAACTTTAGACTCTCAAAGAAACGTGGGGTTAATTTTGAACCTGATTGTAATTGTGATTGCTAGAAAGAAACAAACCTATTAGTCTCCAACTGGCAAAGAAATACAAAAGTGAACAGAGGCAGAGGTGATTATCGCAATGTAGATGAAATTGATTCCTGTGGACTTGATATCCAATCATATTTGGTTTCTAAAGAATAGCTGAAACTTTTTAGTGCAGTCAAATAGTAGGATGTTTTCTTGCTATGCACAACATTTTCAAAATCTTTGAATCAGGGGAACAAAAGTCGCATGCAAATATGTTTTACACTCTATTCAGTGCCTCCCACGCAAAGCCTGTTTAGGTGGAGCATGGACATTACTATTAAATAATGCAGATGTACATACTATAACAAGTTTTAAAGGATATAGTCATTCTGAGAATTATTCTTGTCAGGAAAGATTGCTGAACTAGCAGATCTTTGTACATAAAACTTTTTAAGAAGCCTTCTAAATAGTGTTTTGTGCATATGCATCCATACTTACTACCAGATGGCATAAAAATGGTATCACATGTTGATCTCTCTTTTTTAATCTTTCATTTCCACTGTCACTCACTTTGATGACTAGAGGGTCACAGCTAAAATGGCAAACCATGGGAAATTCTTGGGGCCTGGATGAGGACCAAGGCTCATTTCATGGCCAGCTTGACCATTTAAAGATGGTAGGAAGGGACAGGAACTAGACCTGATCAAATGGGATCTGCAGTTGACTTTCACGACATTTCTAACCAGGAATGGACAGAAATTTAGTCTGAATGGAACCTCTACCATGGCTCTTGCTGTGTCTCCATGATCTGTGGCTGCAATATGCCTTCTGTTGGGTGTTGGCACTCCCAGACTGGCTGTGCCAGCTTTGAACATCCATCACGGCCAGATAGGCTGCAGATTTCCTGAAGGACTTCACACAACATTAATTCAATTCCATTATCCTCAGAAAGAACATCTTTCTTTGGAAGTCCATGAATCCTGTAGGCAAAAGGATTTTTTAAAGAATGAACAACAGGTTGCAGAAAATGGGCTGAAAGGCCAAAATGAAGGAGATCATAAACTCTGGAGTTTTTCAAGTTGAAGATATCTTTTGTAGCTGTTGGGGAGACATTTAGCATCTCCTCCTCAATTTGTCTGCCATGGAACTGAGAACAACATTTCTCTTACTATGGTTCAAAGGGAGTTATGGAATCTTTCAATTTAAGTGATCTGTGCTTCCACTTTGAGATAAAGTCGCAAAGTCCATATTAGGGATTGGCAAATTGTTTTTTCATGTCCAGAATACAGTAACTCCTCCTTGTATCTCAAATCTAGGTGTCTCTGTAAGGAGTAATGCCCTTGCATGCTACTGCAAATGCTACTTGCTGGATAAATCAAAGAGCTTTCCCTCTCACAGCTGTATTACTGTGGCTTTTAACTTGCACAGAGATCTTAAGCAGAAGGTTTCTCTCCTCTGCCCAAAATACCCACATTCAGCTGTTTGGCTTACAGCTGAGATGATTGCTTCACAACCTAATAGCCACAGCAAGCAAAATGATGACATGAAATTCAACAAAGATTTTTTGATGAACAAACATCAGCAAGGAACTGTAGATCCGTGAACACGAGTGTTTAATTCTGCTATTTAAAGTTCTTGGTCTCCCTCATTTGTAGCAATTTCTGTATCTTGTCACTGTGGTATCTGAGTGGCTCACAAGATTCTCATGAGCAAAGCAAATAATTATCTCAGTAGTGGGGGGAAGGAGAAGAGGAGGCTAGGAGAAGTGGCAGTCACGCGGAGCATTCGCAGAGCAGCCAAGATCACAACCCATCCTTCCTCCCCTTTATGAGTTCCCCATCCTTCCTTCCTTTTACTAGGCTGTTGGACAAATAAATATGTGCCTCTATCCAAAGGTCTTTCTCCTGGTTTTATCATCATGATCAGGCTAATTGGGAGCAGGAGGGTAAATGAGGCATAGCTGATGTACGTGGCATGATGCCCAGCTGACGCTACTATTAAGCTAATGCCGGAAAAGTTAGGAAACCATAGCCTGGCACTGAATAATAGGCCTATTGCAACTCAAGTGTGGGGCAGAGAGAGATTTTTCCTGCAGCTGGCACCTTGTCTACAAGTGGTGTACAAGAGAAAGTCATGAATGATTTGACTCTTTATGTTTCCTGCGTTCATTTTATCACAGTTCATCAGGCACCTATGAGTCCGACTGATGACTCTATGTAAAAAGCAACAGCCATTTTCCTTAAGAGAAATTAGTGATGTATGAAGAATAAGCTCCAATTATAATCTCCCTTTTCATGGGTTAAGTTGGCAATTTAATGGACTGTGCTTATTAGCTGATTTAAGTTCCAATTCCCTGGTCTTATATTTGATGTAAATATTTTTAAGTCAAAGGTGGCTTGTGATGCAGAATAAAAGCTAACAGCTAACGTCATCAATAAAGAACACTGAAGATAAACTAAACTTTCATTTAAAAATGAATTTGCTCCATCAAGATAAGGTACCTGTCACCTCACTCAGCACTTTTTCCATTAAAAGCCCATGTTTGCCCAAAGGGGAGCATCTGTTAAGATCACTGCTGCCACATGGAAGCTTTTTCCCATATGTACTACATAGAAAATAAAATGAGGGCAGAAATTTCTTTCATCACAAATGAAATGCATGTGTTGAGCCAAAAAAAAAAAAAAACAGCTATGTAAAAGCCCAGCTCTGCCTGGTAGACATGGGTGAAACTCACCTTTTTCCCCATCTGTAGTCTGATCTTTTACAAATCTGCTAATTTGCGCTGAGTACCTGACTTCAGAAGAGCAAGGCTTGGCTTCTTGGGGGATGACACAGTCAAATCACCAAAGATTTTTACGAAGCTACAGAGCTATTAGTGAGTATGTTATTGCTTGGTTGAAGATGGTGATGATTTACAGGAAAGTCGTGGATAATTAAATGCTTCACAGAGTGGTAGCCACTAAAAAGAAATTATTTAGCATTGATTAGCATATTATGGTGAGGCTAGTTAAGCAAAGTAGGAACTTATTCAGTGTATTGATGGATTTGCCCTTTCTCAGAATTTTCTTTAGGCTTGGCTGCTTATCTAAAAGGTGTGTGCACATTCAAACAGGAAATCATAGCTAAAATACTCTTTGCTTCCTTTTGTAACAGGTTGTATTTTATACAGCACGGTGTTCTGTTTTTTTTCTGTGTTGTTAGATATGTTATAGGTTTTTGTATACTCAGAAGGTATTGCAACATTCCTTTAGGTGGAACAATCCTCTGGTAAAGGGTTATTCTTTAACACTGATTTATGTGTATTTCCCTCTCTCCTTGGCCACAAGTAGATGCAGCCAGGAGGGAATGAAGAGTGGAGGCTGAGAGCTACTCATGGCTCCTTTGCTCTACTGTTGGTTGCATAATAAATACAATTTATTGTATTTATTTTGTGATTATAAGGTCTTCTAATCACAAAGCTATATATAGTGAACTTCCAAATTAGAGACAGAACTGGTTCTTCAAGGTTATTTTCCCAATCACTTTAGGAAATCACAAATCACTTTAGGAAAGATGGAGAGACAGGGCACAGAGACATGGCAGAGCCAGCTGAGAGGCTTTTGTGGATCAAAAAGTCATAACCAGGAAAATACCACTCCACTGTAGTGTCTAGCAATAGTGTTTAATCCATGTTCACAACTCTAGGAAGAATTATAGCTGCATGGGCACTTCCCACACCATCATATTTTTCTACTCCATGGTTCTTTAGGGGCTCCCTGTCCCTCAATCCCTTCCAGCAGCTGCTGCTGCTGCTGCTGTGAATTTGCAGCTGCTCTTTCTGTGTGGGTTCTGCTGCCATATGGCACCATAATTCTCCCTTACTCACCACAGCTCTGCCCACTCTCCTTGTATCCATGGAGTTATTGAATAGTACATCATTTGTTCTTTGAAGAGAACGTTATGTGTTTTGGCTATTAATCATGAATCCAGTGTTTCTATTCCACAACCTGAAGGCTTAATTAAAGTGACGCCAGCTCTTTTGTTCTCAATCATCACTCATTCTCTGCAGTAGATTGGAAATTTTCCTCTTTATACCCACCCTTACCTGGTCTGTAAAGTTCTGAGGAACGGGCAATAAGCTGTCCCCAAAGTGCCATCTCTGGGAAGTACAATTTTCAATGGAGCATATCAAGGTGATTTGTTTAGCTGGGCTGGGAACGTTCATTCAATATGGTGCCCCATGAAATCAAACATCCATGCTGCAGGTCATCTGGGATCACCTTTCTCAGTCTACCAGTTTAATTTGCTCCTGCTTAATGCCTATAACATCAGGGAGCTGTGGGTAGGCAGATTGGTTTATCTGTCTCTGTCTGGGCTTTCAAGCTTTTCCCTTTACCACAGCATCCAGAGCAGAGTCAGACAGAGAAGAGAATGAAAGGAAGGGAAATTTATTTTTTTTTCCCTCCCATTCTCTTACCTTTTTGTTATGGTCATTTTCCATGTTTGTTGCATGCACACGAATAACTGAGGGTTGTAATGACCTCCCATTTCTTCTGCAAAGATTTTCAATTAACAACACAAATGGACACATGCACATGGGCACATGCTTTTGCCTGTCAGTGGCAAGCAGTGCTGTTCTTGACCTGTCATATCCTTATGCTCTTTTCTAGAAGGAAGGGAAAGATACTGTGTAGCTTTAATGCTACCCATCAGAAAAATGAAGCCCATTGTAGCACTAGTGAATTTCTTGCACTCATTTGGTTATCTACTGTAAAATATTTACTAGGCATCAAAAATCCTATTAAGCCAAAAGTAACCTGCCTGAAGCCCATAGGATTGAACAGTTAAACTTTAACATTCAGAGTTGCAAGATGTCAACTGATAGCATCTATGCTTTCTGCTTTGTTGTAATGTGAAGTGCCTCACACAGAAAACCGGATGGCATATGAATAATAAATGCTGCTGAGTAACAGCTGGAGTTTCTCAAGGTGCCTGTGTTCCCCTCTGTGAAATGCTTCCCTGTATAATTTACAAGGTGTCTCTCATTAGAGTAGAGACGGTATATACAATTACGGTCAACAAAACAATACCTTTGAACAAAAAGGGTCACTGTGTTGCCTGGAAACTGTTAGTCTGTCTAAAACTGAGCTTCTGCTATTGCATCCCCTTGTTAATTTGTGCTGTTGTTGAGCAGGAGTGGCTATGGAACTCAGCCCAAGAGCAAGACACTTGTTTGCAGGCAGGAGAAAGGCTGCCATAACAGTGAAAGCGTCACAGGATCACCTATGCAGGGTAAATGGCATTTTACTTCACACCCAATGCTATGGGGTGGGGGTAAATCCTAAAGTCTCTGGATGTAGGAGCTAAGAGACAGCATGTGTGCTCCTGACACTGCAAAATAGTTCTAGACATAATATGGCTCCTGTGATTCTGCTCTGAATGCTCTTCCCTTCAACAGGGGCATAGCAACAGCTTCAGACTCTGAGCAAAAGGCAGGGGTTTAGCTTGATGAAAACTTTTGTTTCTTCGGTTCAGTGGTGGAGGAGCATTATCAACCTTTTCTTATGATATAATATCACAATTAGTTGTGAGAGCCACTGAGTCTATTATAAGGGACGTTTAATGCAATCATGTTTGCTGAAATTTTTTTCGTGCTTGCAAGATCAAGAATATATACCCAATTATTTGTAGAGTGGCAATTTTCTTCATGTGGATTTAGTTAGAAAATTAATAAAGTAGGGGGGGGTTGTTTTCGTTTCTTTTTCCAAATCCAAGTTTCAAAAAACAAATTGCATAAATGTTGCTGCCTTGGTAGCCTTTAAGATGGTAATAGTATTAACAATAAAATCTTGTTCTCAAAAGGCCAGGAGGGCATGTGATATAAATAGAATCAGCTCCATGGAAGCTTGTGGATTTTGGCCAATTGATACCAATTTAGAATCTCTCTTGACCTTTCATTCCGGGTTATAAAGTACCCTGATGGCAACTACAAATTTTGAAAATGGCAGAGTTCTTTTTAAGACACATTTTAAAGAATAACTGAACCTTGAAAAGAGGAAGATTCAATGCCAGAAAGTCTATAATAAGTGGGATTTTGGAGGGGAGGAGAGGGTAACAAAGTAAGTCACATTTTCTTGAAGGCCATGACTCTGTTACTCTGAGTTATACTGAATTGAATCTTAGTAGGTGAGAAGAGCCAATTAATTTTGATGGATTTGCTCACAGATCAAGGTGCTTATTCAATGACAAGTTGGCAGAATTTGATCTTGTGATAAATACAAATAAAACATTTTTGTGGAAGGCAGGTGAAACCAAGTAGTATCTTTCAAGCCTACCTACCTCCTAACCCCTTAGGCATTGATCTTCATAGGCATGTCATTGAAGGAAGACTAGAAAATCTTTACAACAATCACATACATTTGTGCTGAGGAGACATTTTCCACCCTGAAATTCAACCAGCAGTCATGTCCTCTTTGCAGCATCCACTGCTGGTTAGTGCTCATTCTTGGGAATAGCAAACCCTGAATTCAGGTTTTCTTTATCTGAGAAGGATTTGATTCCATTCATGCTGTACTGAAAGATGGCCAGCCCCCAAGCCCTGTGGTGTCCTGAATAACAGTGTATTTGGCTTCCTTCAAGCCGCCTTGCAAAGGGATGGTAAGGTTTGCATAAGGCAAGGGAGGCCAATGTTCTCTTCTGCATAAACAGATGATATCTTTCTGCTTTCAGGTATTCTTCTTTTGCTTCTTCCTGCTGACGGCAGACACCCAAAGTGGAAGTGTGTCTATGCCTGAATATCACACCTAAGTTGAATTCTTAGTCTCTACATTAAAAAGGGGTGGGAGTACGTTCTGTATCTAAATGTTATACCATCCCTCATATTGCAATATTTGAGAGGAGCTGGGAATGGGAAAAACTTCACATATGGGCTGCCATCACACAGCAACACAGGTAGATCTTTGATATTTCTCCCACATGCTTTGCTTTTCTTTCCTGCAGTAAAATCCATTATTCTCTTTCTTATTACTTCTGCCTCTGTCTTCACCTGGAATTTCTGCCCATATCTCCTCTTCTTAATATAACCCTTCATGTATGTCCCACTTTGCCTAAGCAACTGAGGACTGCAGCCCTGAAGAGCTGGTTTTATAGCCTGATCTCGAATACTTTACTGTTCATGGGGTAACACTTGCCTGATAACCCAAGCCTGTGCTTTGCAAGTTGATTTGACAATAGCCAGTGCTACTGTGAAGTTTCTCCCATGGATGCATATTTCCACATATGTTTGATGTCTCTTCATGTACCAGTAGTCATGCTGTGGCAATGCAGCTGGAGCAGGTGGGAATCAGTATGTTTTATTTTGCTGATCATTCTCATGTCACAGAGTACAGAGGTTAAGAGCACCTCTGGTACAGGTCTAGTGATCAACTATTTTCCAATTCCTGACATGACATGTGATTTTTCAAGTGCAGTGTCTAAATCAAATAATGTAATGCACAAATTACCTTCTCTTTAGTTCTCAAGCCACAAATGCAAAACCTGCAAAGCTGCATTTGAAGGGAGGAGAAAAAGAAAAACCACAAGACATGTTCTGGAAAATGTCTGTTTTAGCCACTACAACATGAATTGCAGAGTTAGTAGTTTTGGAATCATTTAGGATATTCTGTATTTTGAGAGGTAAAGAGTGAGTATTAACTGTGTGGCTTGGGGTTACAAGTCAATTGAAATCTCTGGAGTTTGGTGCTGAAATACGTGTTTGCAATAAGACTGGAATGAGATTGAATGCAGAGGAACCAAGTAAGGCAAGTTGTTGAGGGGTAAAGGAGAATAAATTTTATAATACCTAGGTAGATAGACTACAACAAATGATTAAATGTTATTAATTGGAGAGTTGGAACATAAAGGGCCTGCATTACTCTATCAGTAGATACATTACCTTATCTGAATATCTAAGTATAGGAAATGGCACATTAAGTAGAACAAAGCCAAAACACTCACCCCCCCCCCCAAAAAAAAAACAACCCCCTAC
>JAOEHY010012005.1:12983-28980 GCA_025447955.1 Psilopsiagon aurifrons
AACTAAAAACCCACTGTAGTGAAGCTAAGATATTGTAACAGAGGCTTGTATTTATTACTAACCAAGCAAGTTAGAGCTAAAAAAATAAAAAGTAAAGGAACAAAGAATTAGTGTAGTGCTTCATAAGCAAGCATTGATTTAACTTGCTCCATCTCAACTCTGCTCCACAATAAAAAAAAAAAAAACAAATCAAAAGAATAAAAGAAAAAGTATCAGGTCTTTGCATATGTAGACATGAATGTAATTTAACAGAACAGGCTGAATCATGAATTTAATTACACAGCAAGTGCGAGAAAAGTGGTTGTAATGCTCTTATGGAAATGTGACTATGATAAACTTATTCACATTATATTCTGTTGCGAATTCAATTTACATGCACAAGCCCAGAATGTTAGGTTTAGTTCTGTCACTACAGATGTAACAAATCCAGTATGAAGGAAGACATGCTTTGTAGCTCTTTCAATAGTTGGATATTAAAAAGCTATGTTTTCCTTCCTAATAAATGCCATACTTTCAATTAAACAAACAAAACCACAAGTTTATAGCCAATCCTTATGTCAATGGATGATATAAACTGCGTTAAAAAAATTGAAACAGTAAAATTATACATGAAACCTCATGCTGAAAATGAATGGAGAATAGACTTGAAGGAAACATTAGTGACATTTAGGAGATCTATGGGAAAAGAAAATTTGTTTTAGGCCTGACTCCTCTGCTATTCATCATTACTACACAAGTATTACAACACCTGCACTTCACAGCCACAATCATCTTGCTAATTAAAATGTTAATAACTTCTTAAAATGAGTCTGCATATTTGCTCTTCCATGCACTTTGTGAACTGCAATCCCTGTCTTTGCCAATCTCGGATTTTTGTTACACGGTGGGGAAAGCTCTGGAAAATATCTATGTTGTAATGATCTAATAAGTTTTAGAATGGGCAGTTTAGGGAACTGTTGTCCTGATGACATAAAATTCATAAGAATACTCATTTTTTGCTAAAAAGTAACAATTTTAAGCTGATTTCATGTCTTCTTTTTCCAAAGCTGAGGGTAGTGATCAACAGATGGATATATACAACCAAGCAAGCTCTTGCTGGAAAGAGGAAAGCAGTGTATTAACTCTTCTGTGGTAAATAAAATGTGCCCATGTTAATTAACTCTTTGTTGGTATGTGAGGTAAGTGTGGAAGAAAGAACTGCAAACTATGTGCACACGGGAAGTAGCTGATATTAATAAGCCTTTTTCCTGAGATAACTTGCCTGCTGGTATGCTGGTTATTCCATTACATCCACAGTCTTGATGCTGAAGAGACTGTACAAACAACTTAATACCATCATAAAGCTGCAGTTGATGACTTGAGTTGCCCATGTCTTTTATTGACTTTTGATTTGTGTTCTACAGGATTTACAGCTGGCTAAATGAAAGCTCTGGTTCCTTGGCAATAATGCGTATGCTCTTCATAGGTAGGCCTCTGTGAGGAAAAGATATACTTATTTTTGTTGTCAATAAAAAGCTCTGACACTATAATAGCTACAAGAGTATTATGCCAAGTATAACATATAATCTGGTTTGCAAGAAGAAGAAACAAATTACAAACGTTTCATTAGGACTTGAACTTCACAATATCATAGCTTAAAAAGCCTAGTAACTTAGCTTGTGAGACACAGGAGTCCAGGATCCTCAAAGCTCACAGCAGCCTCATCTCACCAAATCGCTCAGGAGCTGTCTCTCAGAGGGACTCCAGGGACACACTCCCACCCACAAGTGACTTTCTGTAGTGGTTTCTTAATTGCCATCATGTTGCTAATGGTGCTGGTGGCAGATTTCTGTCATTTGCTATATAGTCCCCAGCCTGACTGGCCAAAATGGCCTTCTAGGAATAAAAAACTGGAGGACCCCTGTCCTTTGTCACTGTTGGCTCTAAAAGAAAATAGGGAGACAGCAACACTGGAAGAATTTTGATCATGTCAGTTTATTATTTTTTTTCAATTCTTTCCAAAGTATGACACTGACATCATCACGTGTCCCAACCTGTGAAATAAGGTGGATCACTGTTACCTACTTCTGATTCTAACTGCTGATGCCTTTGTGTCTTTCTGACCTAGCTCCTTTTTACTTTACAATTCTTGTTCTTCCTCATGTCTGTCTTGGCAGATGCCTTGTCCTAAGCCTTACCCCTGCTATGCCCTCAAATGGTGACTGATCTCGTTACCCAGAAACTGAAGTACCAGGAGCTGGTCACCATTGCTCTCACCCTCTAGAAGTTGTGTTTCAGAGCAAAGCGACTGACAATATAAAACAGTGAGTGCTACCACTGATTTAAAAAATGCCTAAAATATTAGACCTCAATGAAAATTCTCAAGGTGTCAATAACATTTTTGAAAGTTTCCTCTGTATCTTTGTTATACGTTCCACTGCCCCAGTAGGATATGTAGAGCTTGGCAAATATTTGGTATTTTCATTTCAAGTAGGTGCTTTATAGTCAGGTATGAAATATCTGCTATTGCTGAGAATAGAAAAGAAGGGTGATAGAGGTATTCCCTATGATCACTGCCAGGAAAAAGCAGAATTTTACATAGGTAGAATAAAGTAAGGTTTCTTCTGCAGTAGGATGTCTCCTATTCATCTTTGAGAAGTGATTTGCAAGACTTCTGAAATTACATTGACAAAAATATTTCTTTTTTACTACCTATCTTAAATTTCTCTCTAGCTTCATAGTGTAAATATGCTGTTCTATCCCTCTATACATGACTCAGTTTTATCAGAACTTATGAGTTTTGCAGAGAGAATTTGAACTGTTTTAAATAATTTTACAATACAAGAATCATTCTTCTTGGAAAAAAGGGATATATTTCTGAATGGAAAAATATATTTTTTTTTTAGTCTAGCAGCAGAAAAACACCGGGCAGGGAAGACAATTATCACTTAACCAACCAGTAAGCAATAAGGTCATAATTTTGGGCACATCCTGATGAAAGCTGACACCAAGGTTAGCCTATGGCTAAGGTGGGAATAAATGTAGTCCAGAGTTACTATCCCTTGAAAAGGAAATAAGATATAAACTGAAGCTCAGTGTGCCTGCATCATTTCAGAAGTCATCCAAAAAAGTCAAGAAACAAGCACTGTGGCCTGAAAAATTTTACTTTTTTCAATTCCTTCAAAGCAAATGACTAAAGGAAGTCCCAAAACGCTTCATTGCCGCTCTTTTTTGTGCACATATTCACTTTAGAAAATGTGTGCTGTTTGTAGGTGGAACAGAATATGTAAAAAGGCCTATAAGTATTTAATTCATTTAGCCATTCAGTTTCTCTTTGGATAAATCAGGCTGCTATATACTCATCACCTTAGCATGTATGCTGTTGAGCCATTACTTATTTCCAATACAATGTGGCTTTTTCTTATTGCTTCTTCTCAGTGTAGAAGAAACTGAAAATGAACTTAAGCAAGCATTAAGAAAAAAGGCGTTTTAATATACACCTTATCTTGCAGGTAGTATGAAGGAAGTTAAATAAATAGGAGTGAAACCCATAGTTTTTAAAGCACCATTTTAATTACTTATAATTGAATACTTAAGGAATTTGTTAATCAAGCCTAATTTGTTTGTATAAAATTAATCAGTTAAATCTGCACTTCATTGCTTCCTGCTTAAAGAACAAGTGCAGCTGGAGACAAAAAAAATCTCAGAAATAAGTAAATTGATGGGCTAATATAAATTAAACAAAAACAGTTTCAAGACTTTATCTAACTTATTTGAGCTTTTAAGAAGGATGAAAATTAGTCATGGCTGTTTCAGGATTCACTTTATACATATTTGATAAAATCTGAAAGAACTCAGAAATTCTCTTTTATTTTGGCTCTTCTAAACACTGAAGTGGAATCAACCTTGGATTTAAAGGAATATTAGCTCTCTCCTCACATATTCTGTCTAGTCTTGTGAGAGCTGCCCATTGTACCCAAATACAACAGTTTCTTTAGCAGTGCTGAATCTTAGACACTAAAGACAGCCTCTCCTCAATGGGGGTTACTACAAGGGGAAAAAGAAATTTTCAGTGCATCAGAGAAGGGACAATCTAATCCTCTTTGCTGGTACATCTGCTCTGGCAGTTTTGCTCTACAAATCAAAAGGCATCCCATTAATTAAAGTTCCTTCATTTTCATTCAGCTCAAGAAATGTGACCAGTATTCAGAAAAAAAAAAAAAAAAAAGGCTTCAGCCCACTTTAGTCACAAATATCCACTGCCAGAAGTGCATGAACTTTGTCTGGTTTCCGCTTTTTTCTCTTTCTTTTTCTTTCTTCTTTCCTTCTTTCTTTCTCTCTTGCTTTCTATCTTTTCTCCTCTCTCTCCCCCTCTCTTTTTCTTTCTCTTTTTATGGACAACCTTCCTTTGGCAAAGTGCAATACATTCAGAGAGTCTTACAAAACAAAGCTTTCAGTTCTTGGTCAGCAACAAACTCATCTTTGTTCATGCAGCTCTATTAAGGAAAGAAGGCCAATTTTATGCAGGTTTCTATGGTCTGCAGCACAAAGGCATCTATCTGCATGCAAGCTATCTGGCAGCACACAGCAGACTATGAGATCATCTATTTTAGCAATTGCCAGCTGCAATGAGGAGCTGTAAAAAAATTATAAACTGGTATATATACTGCTTTTATTTTTCCAAACAGGCAGCACTGCAGATTTATGCATTGTTTTGTGGACAGATAACAAGTGCAACTAATGGGGTGCCTTCACATCTAGATCTCAGGATCTGGGCTGCATTTTCCCGTATGAGTCTAGGTTTGTTTTCATTGGATAGTAATGTCATCTATCTTAAGCAGGAAGTGATGCTCGACTGCTTTATCCCTGGGGTTTTAACTGTTGTCTAAGGAATTCTGTCCCTTTATTTGATGGACTTTTACTGTGCTTTTGCAACCATCCACTGTTATTCCACAGTGGGTGGCCAGCTATATAACACTTGCCAGTCACATCATACACTGCCCATAAAGACCACGTACTGTAATTTCACAGCATGAGAAAATGAGAATATTTCAGAATATCTCCTGATAGAAGAGGAAGATATTTTTAGAAAAGGAGTAGAATGCAGTTAAAAGGCCTTTTATATATATATACGTAAAAAAATCAGTACATTATTTGTTTCATTCAGTAGAGTACCACTGTGTAACCTAGAGGAAATCCAGCTCTTACCTATCTGTCTGTTGGGCTGTCCTAGGCAGAATGCATAACCTGATCTAAAACACAGTGGAAAGACCCCCTTTCAATCCAGTTGTGTCTGAACTGGATCTGTGATGAAGACAGACTTTCACAAATGAAGGGGCTGGGTTGCATTTAGGTGCAGAGTTCATTTAGATGGGTTTGCTTGTGTATTACAATAGGTAGGGGAGAAATGAGTATCTGAGTAGAGAAGGAGTGAACCAGAAAATTCTTTCCTGCAAGACGACATTCCTGTGATGCGGTGTTCACCTTATGAGCAGGTGAGCAACACACCACATTGTAAGGTCTACAGGGAAATTGCATTATGTCAACCCTTGCACAAAACACACCCTAAGCTTGTTCATACTGTGCAGTGACTGCCAGAAAACTGGTGTCTCATTGGAGGAGAGAGGCTCAGGATTGCTGCGCCATGTAGTTAAAATATCACTTCCTTAAATCTGAAGATTAAGCATGCCTTCAATGTGTCAGAAGCATTCTCCTCCATTTATCAATGCAATTCCAAAATGTCAAGCCACTGGATTTAGAATTTGTTTTCAGAAAATATAATTTCCCAGAAAATACCACCTCTTATATGAAAATATAATTTCCGGTAATTTCTGAGTATCATGGCTCTTTTTAAACTAAAATTACCTAAATAGCATAAAAAAGGGTGGAAGAAAACAGGATGGTAGTCACGCTTCATAGGGTATGGGAGATATATTTACCTGATAAGTTAAAACAACACAAGGTGCTCCCTTTCAAGCCTATTTGACTGAGAATTTCAATACACAGGAATATAAAATATTCATAAGCTTTTGTTATCCAACACCAGTGGTTTGGAAACAATGAAATTCTGTAAATAGAGAATACTGTTTACTTCTCATCAAAATGGGGTATCCAGTTGCAGCTAGTATCACAAGAAAACTCACCATGTTTGTGAAAGCAATCTTTTTACAACCAGCATACCTGACAAGTATGATCCTGCCATCAAACCAGCAATTCTTCAGTGCATGCCTCTTGAGATGAAATCCAGGCTTTGCCTTAGGATACACTCTTGTAGGTGCTCGAAGCATTAGAAATGTATTATTACATTGTATTATTAGTAATATTATATTATTAGCTGGTATTAACATTACTGTTTACTAGCCTCAACCCACAGTAGCAGATGTTGCTTAAAAGCCTGTGAGAACTCTGTGTGTATTTGAAAAGATGATTCCTCACATTGCTTTTAGCATTTCTTATAAAAGCCAAAAAATAAGTCTTTTTTTGTTCTCAAATATGAAAGAAAATTCATGCCTTCAGTAACACCTTTGTGAGTGGGTGAGAAGTGAGCTATATTTCAAATGAATTATTTAGCCACCCACACACAATTTTATATGGATGATTAACCTTTTAGTGTGTCTTTTCTTAAAGCATTTTTCACTGTTTATAGTTTTAACAAATACACATGCATGTGCGTGCACACACACACACAGACACACAAAGAAGGCACACACCTACTCAAAAATCGGGGTAACCTGACGTAGGTAGAAGAAATAAAGGGATAAAAAGAATCAACATGCTCTCTGCAAAACATTCCATTTGGAAGAGTATTAAAATACATGCCTGTATGTAAGAACATCCAGAATAAAATTTCAGAGTATAGAACATCTATAACTATTTCTAAGGATAAAGAAGCAAGCTTCTGTGTGCATTTGTCTGTCTTCAAAGAGCCACTATGGGATTGTTGGAGGAACTTCTGGTGGGTGAAATTCTGTCTAGGATATGACTCAAAAACCTCTCACGAGCTGAATTTACATATTCACAATTTCTGAAGTCCTATTGATTTAATTTGCTAATTCTGGAGTACTACAACTTAATCATCTGCCATGTGTCAGGTAAGCCTTTGTAACAGGCTGCATACACACTACATGGGAAGTAAGAAATAATTGACTGTACTTAAATTGCAAAGGAAGAGCTGCCTAAGCCTCATTTGCAGAGCTTATCAGGATAAGCTCAGTAGCTATAGCTTCTCAGTTGATGTGAAGTAACTTACTATGCTACAGTAATCATGAGGTTGTGGTTTCAATGGGATTTACGTCTGTAAGTGCTTATGTTATTTTTGAAAATGGGACTTTCACGCCTTAAGTAATTTAGGCCCTTTTGAAGATTTCCTTTAAGCAATGATATAATGCCTTCCAGCTTTACAGGAATTACTCTATCCTGGGTTTTTGCATTGTGCTGAAGGATACATTTTGCTATTGGAGCTGCACACTGTGATGACCTCATGGTAATGACCCTTATTCTTCTTTGCAATATAGCATCTGGGAATAGAGCCAAAACTCTTCAGGTAGGAGAAAGGCTTCATTTCTTGGGAAGTTTTTGCATGGTATGCTCAGTTCCATGGAAGTAGCTAAGTAGGAAAACAGGCACAAACCCCAGGACATCTGATATTTCTAATCCAGTGTTCCTGGAACCCAGAATTCAATCCAGTTTGCTTTTTTCCACTTGATTATAGATGCTTTTCAATATGCAACAAAAGAGTGATACCTGTAGCTATTTGTTCTCCTATCCTGCTAGACAGAAAGGTCCTATTTGGATGTCTAGATGTTGGTATGCACATCATAAGTTATCTTCAAATAAATTCAGCTTTTGAAATCACTGACCACAAGAAAACTTCCATAAAGATGCTGTAAGAATGTAGAAAACAAAGATCTGACTTACCGACAAAAGGAGACGCATCTCCAACCTGATAGTTTTTAGCAATCTGTTATCCCTTAGGTAATAGGGATTTACATATCATGATGATGCATGGAGAGCAAAAGGTAATGCCTACAAATGAAATCTTAATTTTCACAAACAATTCTTTGCCCTTTGTTTTAATACATGAAACAATCTGTTCATGTCTGGAGTGTAGTGCAGTGCAGCATGATTTGCTGTTGCTTATTTAACAGAAGATTCTGTATGCTCTTTGAGAAAGAATGTAAAATGCAGAATTATCTATTACTTTTCAAGCACAATGCATTTCAAAATGCCTGACCAGGGCAATACATACTCCTGTTTGGTGTCCTTTTAGAAAATTGTAGCATCTATCTTTTTCCTCACTCGGGATTTGCAAAACTCAAACAGACTTAAGAAAGACAGTATGCTTGAGGTCATGAGGAGACGATATCTAAAGATCAAACAGCATAGAGCTAACAATTCCTTTCCAAGTAGGAGAAACAGCAACAATTCTTCCTCTCAGATCTACACTTGACTGAAAGTACAGTCTTTCAGGTGATGTAGCGAGGTGCAAAAAAAGGCTCTCACAGGTTCTCAGTAGACTAGAGGAGAGGAAAGTTCTTTGTTACTTGACAGAGCTGACAGAGCTGACGATCTTTAAACTGCAATGAGCAGAAATATGACCCAATTCTACTTCTGAGTGTCATTGTGGAAGGCTCTCTTAGGATGCCTTGGTTGCTGGGCAAGTTTTCATGCTTCTATTCCATGAGTCAAAAGATGCCCCTGGACACCTAAGTTTTTTTAAACCCTGGGTGGTAATTCTTCACCTGCTTTTCATAGAATCATAGAATAGTTTGGGCTCAATTGAGTTTCATGATGCCTTCACAGAAAAAAATTCTCTTTTCCCTACCTGCAGTACTATGCTTTCCAGTGGTCACACTGCCAAAAGATTCTTTCTTCCTTACTGTCAGACAACAGAGCACATATTTATACAGCAGCTTGAGAGCACTATGGAGGGAGTGGGAGGCTTTGATATGCATTTGGAAAATTAAAACCAGAAAGGGTTTTTTGATCCTATTAAGTGCTGTTTTCTAGAGTTTTAATTGCACTCAGTAAAGCTAGATACAGACACTGAAACTTTCATTACAATGAATAGGGTATGATACTTCTGCCTTTATTTTCTTGTACTGAAGACATTACATTAAAGCAGATGGCATTAGCCACCACTTATCAAATAGGTAATGCAGTTTATGAAGTGCTCATAAGTTACAGTGAGGGATATATCCTTAATTTATCTAGGTGATCAAAAGGAAAATCAACACACAACTTAGATATTTATGTCAATATAAATATATGCATACATATATATGTACACAACAAGGAGAGATCAGTAGATGCAATCAGTCTTTAATCTAGCAGGCAAAGGCAGTGTCTTGAAGTTAAACCAGATAATTAGGTAGAGGTTATGTACTTTTAACAATTGAGTTAGTTAGAACAAAACTACTAGGGAAATGATGTCTGACTGGAACTTCAAGCCTTGGTGGTGTTTTTGAGACAAAAGTATTCACTGTACTGTTGTCAATGATCTACTGTCTTTTTTGGCTCTAGAATAATGGATTACATATAATTATATGTAATCTATTTCTTTACTTATGCCTAACTTTCTCACTTACTTCATTCAGCAGGTGGAATATCAGTTATCTATTAGAATCATAGAATCATACAATAATTAGGGTTGGAAAGGAACTTAGAAGCATCTAGTTCCAACACCCCTGCCATAGGAAAGAATACCTCACACTAGACCATGTTGCCCAAGGCTCTGTCCAACCTGGCCTTGAACACTGCCAGGGATGGAGCATTTGCTGCTTCTTTGGGCAACCTGTTCCAGTGCCTCACCACCCTCACAGTAAAGAATTTCTTCCTTATATGTAACCTGAACTTCTCCTGTTTAAGTTTAAACCCATTATCCCTTGTTCTATCACTACAGTCCCTGTTGAAGAGTCCCTCTCCAGCACCCTTGTAGTCCCCTTTCAGATATTGGAAGTTCTTGACATGGAGGAAAGATCACTGGATAATGTTCAGTAGCCTCTGTAGGGCAAGAAGTCATGCTGTCTTGTATGTCTTCTTAGGTGTCATGACTTCTGAATAACAAAACTGGGATTCAATCCACTTAACTTCAGACATCTATGCTGTTGTGTGTATGCATGAACTAACCATCAACGGCTCCACTTATGTAAGTAATGGGAAGTAGGTATTTTGGGGATGCAAATCATCTGTAGAATGAGAATGTAAACAAACTAATAAATAAAAAACCCACAAATGAAAAACACTGTGAATTAAACTTCACAGAAGCTCATGTGTTCACTTGGAAGTTCTGACATTTGGTATTTTCCAATTGTAATTTATGGCAAATATTGCCAATAAAATATCATAATTGCTGTACTTTTGAGAAAATTGTCATTCAGGAATGTACAACTTTAAAAAGCTTTGTCATAGGATTTGAAATTTTTTCACTGAAAATGGAGGCCTTTCATTAACTTCAGTGGATTTAGGAATACGTCACAGCATCCTTTTTTTAAACAGCTTACCTATGCAGGTACCATGAGCTTAAGTAAAAGTTAACAGTGACATTCACATCTGAAATCTGATTGTTGTATTGGGATGCAGTTATCTTGCACAGATTCTGACACACGAATGAGCAGAATATATTGTTCCTTGTCTTATACCTCACATCACTTAATAAGCAATACCTGTTGCATTTTATAGTCCTCAATAAAAGAGCCAGCAGTTTCTGATTCAAGCTTCCTACGATGATGATGCTTCAAAAATGAGTCATACTCAGTAGCATTCAACATTTATAATCAGACAAGGCTTCTGTGTTTGACATCAAATAGAAAGTAAACTGGATTTGAAAAGGTTAAGTGATTACAAGCCTTTTTATTTTTGTGTATATGTGTGTATATTGACTATCTTCAAAATGGAAATGAATCATAAATTCAACACACTTTATAACAACATCAGAAGCATAGTGACGTGGGCACATCAGTATGGTTCTAGCAGTAGGGTAAGACTCAAGACATTCTTGAATAAAATTCTGAAGAAGTGTTAGTTTATATTAATTCATGGAATTCAGCACCCAGCTGGAGCAAACTTTGTGGCAATATAACTTCTGATTTGGTTAGAAAGAATGAAATTCCTTAAGCTGATGAATTATTAGAGGACTTGCCATTCTGGTGAGAAGGTAAAAAAACAGACAGAAAGCAGAGCATCTGAAGGTGGTGGTGTGTGTCTTGAAAAAATACAGTGGCAGTTCTGGGAGCTTTGAGAGAAAATGCAGCAGTGGGCTACATGGAGGAAGAAATGCTCTCTGAAGGCAAAGAAAAAGTCCAAAATGGTTAGGAAGGGAAGGAAAATATTTCCAGGCTGAAGAGAAGCATTATAAACAGTTATTTGAAGATACAAAGGCGGGTCATGGGACCTAGCTCAGACCTGTGTTAATATAAAATATTCAAAGTAACCTTTTTTTAAATGATTGGAGATAAAATTCTGCAGAAGGTTTCCAGTGTCTGCATAACTTAAGCTCTGGACTCGTGGCTTCTGATGTCACTGGAACTTCTTAATGGAATACAAACAGACTTTCCAGTGGCTGGTTGTTAATTGCAAATGTAACTAGCCACAGCATATATATAAATGCATAGCATTTTCTAGTATGTTATGTCCCAGTCAATTCACTGTTCTAATGGTTATTTTACTGTCAGGAGAAGAGCATGGAACATAAGCTATGAAGGCCAGAATAAATTATTGTTAGTACAACTATTTAGAACTAGTTCTTTAAAACATATCAGAGGCCAGCATGTGCAGAACAGTTGTAATACTGAAGCTACCTATGCAAGTGAATTGAGAGCTTAGCAGATTGTTGCTGACTGATCTGGGTTTGCTTCCAAATTAAACTATGTGATCAGTATACATAGCATCACAGAGTCATATACTGAGTCAGAGCTGTTCTCCCAAGGAGGCAAAGAGTTCAAAGCAAACATGAGCTCCTTTAATTGCCAAGTAAGATGCTGTCCCGCAGAACACTGCAAGTAGTGGTGGTCACAAAGCTATGTATCATTTAATTCATTGACTGTATACTCTGAATTCCAAATTTACCTTGGTTTTTGCTTTGAAAAGGAAGTGAGAATGTTTTGCTTCCAGGAAAGAATGGGGGAACAGACTACCCAGCATATATACTGAGAACAAGGACAGCAATTCCTGTAAGAAGAACGATGGGGCAAATAGTGAAAGCTGAAAGGTTTAGAGCCATGCTGCTGATGGGAAAAGCTGAAGGATTATTTTAGAATCTTATAATAACTTGTACAGCACTGCCTTGTCTTAAACTTTGTAAATGTTAGCCACATGACCTTCAGCTCCCATTTAGTAACTGGAAATCATTGTCTGGGACACCAATCTACCTACCTTCCGTGCTTCCTTCAAAGGCTGAAAGAATAGACATCCAAATAGACTGCTTAAAGTCCAAAACTGTTAGGTCTGGTGCTAAGCAGTATCAATAAACTCATAGAAAAATTGAGTAGAAGGGCATTTAGCATGTCATGTTTCACCTCATGAACTACTACAACTCACTACTGGGTTATTTCTGTTCTCACATCCTGAGTGGGCAGAAGCACCCAAGAAGAAACTGCATTTCACTCCACCTACAGCTGTCAAAGGAGCAGAAGTACAGCTCAGTACAGAAATGCATTTAAGTCCATTCATTCAGCTGCAGTTTAAAAATGGAAGATCTTAGAAACAATGTGTGAACCTTTGAAAGTTATAAATAAACTATCTAGAAGATATGGAGAACATGAAATGTGATTCAGTGCAGTCTTGGAACTAAAATATTGTTGAGTTTAATTTTTCATCCAGAAATTTGGAATAAATGCCTCTTCTTGTTTGCTTTGAAAGCTTGTAAAGTACCATACATTTAGTAAGTAAGGCAATCAGCAGAAACTAATTTTGAGTTCAAAGTCATATAAGAATGGATTGTAACCCTTTTGATGAAGAGTAATTGATTAGGAAACAAACTTGTAGAGATAAACAGACAGATTTTGTCACTTAATATGTTTTTCCACATCTAATTTCTGGACAGTTTGAGATTTTCTGCCAATCAGTATAAAATGGCTACGAGGCTTAGGTAAGTTGAACTGTAGCAGTTCTAGAAGTGATAAAAGGATAAGGTGATTTCACTCCATATTGACTTTCTCTTTAGGCACTAAGGCATTCAGTATGCTAGCCGTGGATTGCATAACATTGTCAAAAGTGTACAGCATAATGGAACTCGGTTTTGCTTTTTCGTGGTTTGACAGGTTTTTGTACATTATTTTGTAGTTTATTTTTTCCATTCTTTTCTTTGGCTCTTAAATACTGTTAAGCCTTTTGCAGATGTTTTATAGTCTATTCTGAGCATGATCTGGTTTTCAACTATATTTCTCTCTATTTTTCTTATGCTGGTTCACAGCTGGAGATCTTGCTTTTTCCCTGCACTCCCTAGGCACTGCTGGTTTAATTGTTCAAGGGAAGAGTGACTATGCAGTTGTTAATACAGAAGCAACTGAAGGCAATTAAATAAGTCTGCTGAATGCAAATCAAACATTTGACAGCCCACAGTGTCAGTGTGACTTTGAAGTGAAAGGAAGACAACTGCAGGTGCTGAGTGTTGAACCTCAGGTGTTCTCAAAATTTATGCCCATCAGAGATGAGCTGCTGCACGCTATGTGATGGTTTCACCATGTTTCACCATCCAGACCCAAGTAGGAGAATGAAAACCTATATGGCTTTGACTGGGTTCTTTCCTAGAGGGTGGGATATAGTGTTTTGGCTATCAGAGGTGGTAGAATGTGTTTTCCTACCTTTTAATATTGGCTAATCAAGTTGGGAAACTATTTTGGCAATAAAATCCTAACTAACTGTGCTGACTCTTCTATTTCCATTGACTGCAACTTGTATATGAGATAACTGGAGAGCTCATATTGATCAAACTGTTTCAGCAGCAACAGAGTTGTCCAAATTACAACAGCTATGGAAGAGCTTTAAAACTTAAATGCATCAATTCTGGGTTCCTTGCTTATGGATTGTGCTCTAGGAATGTGAGAGCTCAGCTAAGTCCTGAAGGATTTAAGCCATATAGTCTTTTAAACAAAGAAGGCAATTCTTTGGGGCAAATATATCTTATTTTCCTCATAAAGTTTTTTTCCTTTTTTTCCAGCAAAATTGTCTATATCTATAATCTGCTTGTGATCACTCCTTTCTTGAAAACGATTGTTCATTATGTTACACTCAATGAAAAAAGGCAAAGTCTTAAATTGCCTTTGGAAAAAAATAGCAAAACCAAATCCTATTTCTTCCTAATAAATGTGAGCTCTGCTTACTTAAATACGCTTGACTTTCATGAGAAGTACTTGGCTTAACTGTAGTTTATAATCCTTGTGATATTTTTTTTATCCACAGTGAGTGCCTCTTTACCTGCTGTGTCTTCTCTATGGCAGGGAGAATGCCAGAAGGAAAACAAAATGCGTAACTAGTTCACAAGTTTTCTGGCTTGATTTAGAAGAGGCTCTCTATGTGTCTGCCCTTCCTTTCCCTGAGAATAAATGTGTTACTCTGCAGGGAGAGATTGTGACTGATATTGGTACTAGAATAAAACTAAAAATACATTGGGAAAATCAAATGAGACTCAGAGGAACTTTGGGGCAGTTATAAGAGGAGTTATGAAGGAAATGTGTTCTTTAAATTTCTTTTAATCTTCCTTTTAATTGCTCCATTTGCACAGCAGTGCCTCAACATTCATGCTTCTGGGAAATTTTAGAGAGAAAGAAGATCAGGAGAAGGGATTTAGGTGCAAATCTATGTTTTAAATGAGCCTAGTAAAAAGATCTCCCATGATGCTGGTGATTGCTGGAAGGTTTTGCTCTTTGGTCTTTATAATTGGAGTCTGAAATAACATCTAAGTACTTCGTTTTGAGTGCTTCCAGTTAATTGATTTTTCATTACCATTTTCTAAAATTACTGAAAATACCAATAATGAGTTGATCATTCTGGGACTTAAATTTATTAGCTCTCCAAGTCATACCAAGAGAGCAGAGAGAAGACCCGAATCAAGCCATATCTCTTCATTTATTTCTGTGCAAAAAGCACAGGGTTTTTTATGTCTTCTCAGTAATCATAATTCAAGGATTCTGATTTATATCATATAGATTTTTTTAATGGAGTGCCACAGTCACAAAAATTGAAAAATTCATCTAGGTTTTAGAAAGAATAATTCTCTATGATTCTTCCAGATGGTTGTAGCTGAATTTGAGTAGACTTGAGAGAACTTGAATATTACTTCCCTCATAAAATTTTACCAGGCTTCATCTGAATTCCCATTCTGAAGGAACTCTGAGATATGAAATGGTATGAGAAGCCAAATATTTAAAAATTCTGAAGAACTAAAAATCTGGATGGGTTTTCTTGAGATGCTTCATTATCATACATGCACAGTGGTCTGTTTGGATCAGATTAAACTGCTTCCACTGTTATGTCTACTTTCAATAAAACACAAGAATTATTTTATCTTTATGAAAGAATACACATTAAGATCTATCATAAGATAATAATTGAAATGATGACATGAAAATGAATTTTTCGGCTTTGATCAAGACAAAATACATTTCAGACCTGTTGAAGTGAGAATTGTGTTGAAAGTGGAAGGGAAGACTAACAGTTTCTGCTACATTGTGGTTAGTTTCAATCACAGCTGCTCTGTTCTTTTTATTAATGTTGCTTGGATGTATCTCCTACTTGGGAGAAGAGAGTGATGGGTCCAGAATGACACTCACATTTGTATGAAATATTTCTGTCGTGATTTAAGCCATAAATCAGCCACGCAGTTTGTTCACTCACGTCCCCCTTTTTCTTCCCTCTGCTCCTGGAGGGATGGGAAGGAGAATCAAAAGAATGCAACTCCCACAGGTTGAGTTAAGAACAGTTTAATAACTAAGGTATAACACAAAACCACTACTGCTACTACTAGTAATAATAATGACAAGAGAAATACAAGGGAAAAAATACAACAGCTCACCACGTA
>JAOEHY010012007.1:0-19125 GCA_025447955.1 Psilopsiagon aurifrons
CCGGGACACCGCTCCCCTCCCCTGAGAGCCGGGGCGCGCCCGCCGCCGGCCGCAGCTGCCCTGGGGGTGTGGCGGCGGCCCGACTCGCCCCGCCCCGGCTCCTCCCCGTCGGGGTCCTCACCGTCCTCCGCGCCTGCCCCCGCCGCTCTGGGCTGGGAAGGGGGAATGGCGCTGGGCTTCTCCTGAGGTGCTGGGCCGCAGCGGGGAGTGTGGGCGCCGAAATGGAGGAGGACCCAGAACTGGAGAGGTGAGGGACGGGCGGCGGCGGTGAGGGCGGCTGAGCGGCTGCCGGAGCTAAGGGCCCCGTCGGGATTTCTCCCCCGAGTAGGGCCCGGCGTCATCTTTTGCCCTGCAGGGCCCAGGCAGCGGTGGTCTGGAGCGGGCCCCCCACCCCGCGGGGTGGGACGCGGGCTGCGGGGCGCTGCGCTCCTTACCGGTGTGCTCCGAGGTGGCTGCGGCCTTGGGACAGCCCCTCCCGGTGTCCGGCCCTTGCTGTCGGGGCGGGAGGCGGCTGGTGGTCCACGGCGGGGGGAGACCTTGAGTTCGGCTTTGCTCTGACCGACATCGCCGCGGCCCCTGGGTAACAGTGGGTGCGCGCCAAGGGCTGAGCCCCGGGAGTCGGGCTGCTCCGAGACCCCGCGACAAACCCTTAGAGGCCTCGCTGAGGGAGTTGCAGTAGGAAATTAACCAAATCTTCGTGCATCATGAGGAAATCCATTACAAGAAACAACTGTTCTTGTGAGGCATGCAGGTACCATTTAGAAACAAGCTTTAGAAGGCTTAGCTGGCTCTTCTTTCATCAGTTATCATTTTGTGATACTTAGTGAAATAAATAAAACCCAAACTTTGTTTTCTTACAAATTTCAAGGTTCAGTGCTGGAGATCTGGCAGTTGACTAGCTGTTAAAATTGTTCTGTTCCTCCTACGGAATAATACAAAATGTCTGGCAGTTATTTTGTGGAAAATAATAAAATTGCTTTCTACTTTGTGTTTTGTTGGGATGAGTGGATGCACCTCTCTGTGCATACTGAGTTACTGTGGTCCCAAGCGAACGCTTATGATTTAAATGTAGATTTCTGTATTTGGATGCTCAGTCGCAGTAGGCTTCTTACTTTTGCTTTAAGGAATAGACTTTAGGTGTTTGTATCACAAACTTTGGACTAATAATCCTGTTTGTATTTACTGGGAAATTTTTTTTTTACGTGCTTATTTGTAACTGCAGTTTTATAATGGATGTTTAAAAAAACCCATTGCTGTGACTTGATGACCAGAAGCTTTCTGAACTGATCTCATCTCCTCATGGGTCTCTCCCTTTGCTTTAAAGAAACCATGTGTGAGAGTGCTTATAGAAAATAACTTCTCTCTGTTTATATCTGTTAAGTATTTTAAATGTACCAAAAGTGATCCCACTGCCGTGGTGGAAGGCCTAGAGTGCATAATGCTTTCTAAGAGGCCTTTAATTCTTAGTAAGCTTCTTCTGCTCTCAGGTCATCATTTTAATAATTAAAGCTTCTTTCTTTGTATGCATGAGTGCTATTTTTACTAGTGGCATTCCACGTTTAAGCCTTTTTCATTCGTAGTAAGTTGAAACCGTGTCACTATTCTACGCGGCCTGTCTTCTGGCTGCTGCGGCTGTGCTTGGGACTTGGGGTCCCCCAGGCAGTTCACGTATAGTCAGTCAGTCACTGTCTGTAGCTGCCTACTCCAGACTTGTTCTCATGCTCTCCTTCCCAAGAACCAGATTCAAAGTTTTATCCAGCCTCATAGCGTCAGTTGGAATTGGATTTGCTATTCCTTTGCTGTGGCGTTATGGTAGATAGTGATGATGAAGCTCAGTATTACTTATCACGTGATACACAGTAGCGTTTAGCTGTCCAGTGCCTTCAGTCCATGCTACCATCCACTTCTATTTGCATTTAATCATCTCTGAACACATTATAAGTACAATACTTGATGATTATCACTTTTTGGGCTGGATCCTCCTATCATGGGATAGGGCTTTGGGCAGTCTGGTCCAGTGGAAGATGTCCCTGCCTGTGGCAAGGCAGTTGGAGCTAGGTGGTCTTTAAGGTCCCTTCCAACCCAAACCATTCTATGATCAGTTACGTTTTCTACCATCAGCTTTTCGTAACAGCTCACTTTGCTAGTAGCACCCTGAATTCAGCTTGTGCTGTATGCATGTAGATGTCATGCTTGGTTATTTCTTACTCCAAATATGCTTCCCTATACAGCCTTCAAGAGCTTAATACAGACCTTTTTATCCTTTGGTTTTACAGGCATTACTCCTTAGTTTTATATTCAGTGACCTCTTGACTGTACTCTCCTGTGAGTAGTATAGTGATGGTAGTTAAGGTTTATAATTTTTAGGCTTTTGATAATATGTTTTTTGCATACAAATAATGGCATTTCTCCAGCCACAGTGTTAACTATTTAGGAATATTTGGAGTGCTTAAAAAATGGGTTTATTTGGAATATTTTCAGTAGTCTGTCTCTGAATTCATGCTTGTCTTGCATGCACAGGTCTTAAATAACAGATGTATGGGGTTTATTTAATTTACCATAGCGGAAAAAGAAGCATAACTTTTTTTGTGCATGTTTTCTCAGGTCTGAAGCAGATTTTGTGCCCCAGTGTTCCAAATAGTGATCTATTAAGACAAATAAGCCCTATTTTTTTGTTCTTACCTAAGGAGAGGTCTCTTCATCTTGCTTGTTCTATTTTGTCCTTACTGACACATTTTCCTGTTGTTGCTTTTCAGTTTTGTTTTGTCTGACTCTTACTTGACCTTGCGTTTGATGTTTTTCTCACTTTAATAGGAAGTGATAGTTGCTACCAAAGCTGAATACTAACTCACAAGTTACCATGTGACTGTTGCATGCTCTGGATTTTAAAACTGTAAATGCTGTAAATAGCACAGGTGTGTAAAATAGTAATATTGCTACATTCTGCTGACTTGCTTCCTCTGCTCCATTTCACGCAGTAACCTTTGCTGGGAGTATGAACTGATGTTTTTTCCTGTGAACATTCTGGTACACGGAGTCCTGAGATGCAGTGTGATTCTAAGAAAATTCTGGGCTAAATTCTGTTAATATGTAATTAATGGCAGTGTGAAGATAGGACCCCAGAATGAGCAGGGGGAAAAAAAGTGTTATAGTCAGATACTAGGAACTGTTTCGTTTGCTTCCCCTGCAGGCAACTGCATGTCCTTTTCCTAGTTTATTTCAACTAAATATCCATTGAGATATTACAGAGGTAATAATTTATATCCCTATCTAAAAACAAAAACAAACAAACAAAAAAAAACCCCCATAAAAATTCTTTCATCCCTTTCTTCTTCCTAAATTGTCATGGTGGCTCTGTGTGTTTGAAGCCAGCAAATATGTCATTTCTCTGTAGTTCAAAAGTAGTTTGGTTATACCATGTGTTTAAATCCTTCCGTAATCCATTCTGTCTTTCAAAAACTATAAATATTTCATAACCTTGGATACCATACTATATTAGAGGTGCCTACCAAGCTTGTTTGGAGCACCATTTACTTGGAGTTGTTTTCTAAGGAGGTGCTGTTCTGAATCACATGGATTGCTTTAATTCTGTAACAAGAGGACTGTAGCTGAGAATCTGTAGTCTTAACATTTCTGCTGCACAGGCATCCCAATTACGCTTTTCAGCAAGCAAGCTTTGTACCTTGGAGACATTAATTGATCATTCTTACTACTGTTTTTAACAGTTAAAATCAAAGTTTCAGGATTTGGTATGCCATTCTGTCTCATATTCATAGCAAAAAAAATAGTCTGCAAGTCAAAATCAGAGTCTGAAATGGAGTGGTATGTTCACTACTCAAGCTGGTCAGAATATCAGCACAGAAATGTGCTGCAAATAGCATTCATGGAACTGACAAATAGAATGTTTAAGTAGGTAGGAAACTTGATCAACAGAGAATGAGAACATTCACATGCCCAATATGGTGTGTCTTTGCCCTTGAACAAATGGTAGCAAGTTTGTGGCATATTTGTCCATTTTTTTTTTTGTTTGTTTCATTCTTGCTCTTAATATTGTGGCTTAGTATTGTTGACAAGTGTATTCTTGACACACCTTTTCATCAGTTTTCTTAGTAAGTGTGAGCAGATAGGCCACATCAGCTCACAGGAGTTAATTATAGATAACACCAGGCTTCATTACCATTCCTATATTGTGAAAGGTGGTGTTTTCAGTCCTTTACTTGACTGCTGGTCTTGATATTAATGATTCTGATGTAATCAGGATACCAACATCACTTCTATTTCCAGTCCCATGCATGGTTGAAAAGAAGTGTAGTCAGCATACAACTACATTAAGGAAACTGATTAAAAAACCCTGCTACTTTCCTTTCTGGGCTTGCAGCTTGCTGTCAGGACCTAGAGTGCCTCAGGAAGTAGGTTTAAGTGTGATTTTGGGGATTGCAGTAGCCGAACAGCCTGGCCTTTGAATTGAGTAATAATGATATAGACTGCAAGGGGTTATTAATGCTGTGAAGGTCTTTCATGAAAATGTTTAATAAATATGTCCCTTCTGTGACTTTGAGAGGTGTTGAATATGAAGGCTGCCTTCCTGCTCCAGGTCTGTGTACTTCCATAGCCAGTTGTGTGCTTTGAAGCAATTCCAGTAGATACATTTTCATTAGAGTTCTCATCAGGATCTTAATGAGAAGATGGCATGGGTGGAGATGGCAGAGTTTGTTAGGCTGTGTGCTGAAAGCCGTCAGGCACATCTACAGAGGAGGGGGACTTTTTACAAGAGCATGTAGGGGCAGGACAAGGAGGAATGGCTTGAAACTGAAAGATGGTAGATTTATGTTAGATATTAGGAAGAAGTTCCTTACTGTGAGGATGGTGAGGCACTGGCACAGGTTGCCCAGAGAAGCTGTGGCTGCCCCATCCCTGGGAGTGTCCAAGGCAAGGTTGGATGGGGCTTGGAGCAACCTGGTCTAGTGGAAGGTGTCCCTGCCTGTGGCAGGGGAGTTGCAACTAAGCAGTCTTTAAGAACCCTTCCAACTCAAACCATTCTGTGGTGACTAAAGAAAGACCATGGTGGATGGAGGATCCCAAATAATCCCCAGCCCTGACATCTCCCAAGCCCATCCCAAGAGCCACCAGCCCATCAGAGGTCCATCTTCACAAGCCCAGGGGAGCACAGGGGCAGATGGGAACCCACAGTAAGGACCAGGAGGAATGAATGTCTTCCTTGGGTCGCTCCCAGGACTGGCTCCAGGAGCCAGCCTCAGGTTCCAGGCATGACACCCATCAAGATGAGTCAATGCTGGGGTGCCTTTGGGACTTAAGGGTGTTGCCACCTAGGGTTGTGTGATGCATTATGGGATGTGTGAGAGCAGCGTTTTGAGATTGCCTGTGGCTTATTATGGGATGTGCAGGGGAGGAACCAAAGGTGGGGAAAGGGATAGGTTCAGGTGACTTGTGGAGAAGCAACAGGGGGAAAATAAAGGAATAAGGGAATAATGAGGTCTGGTTGTGTGTAAATAGGCTGCTGATTCCTTCACTTGTCTACAGTTTGTCTGCTGGGAGTAGATTTTCAGCCTTGCTACTGGTTGGACCTGGGCATGGAGCTGTGGCTGCCTGGCCTTTCAGCCGTCAGATCCAGCATGATACGTCTTCTGCTGGCAGAGTGGTCTATAATTACAAGCGTTGGGTGGTCTCTGTAATGACATGATGTTTTCATTGCCTGTAACTGCATCAGACATGACTCATTATTACCAATTATTATTTTTTCAGTCTATTTGATATTTTGGGGAAAAAAAAAATACTGTAGCTCTTCCCCCTGAATGAGGAATAGAAAATATCTCTGGGATTGCCTGACTTCAGAGCCTAAAACATTCTCCTGTTCTTTGGGCACATGCATTTGTGATGCAGGTTGTAAGGATTTATTTAACAGGAGCTTTGCCTGTAACCTTAGAATATAGCGGAAAAAGTCTAATCCCTCCAAAATGTAGCTAGGTCTTGGGACCATGCTCTGGAAGATAAAAATACCACTGCTTTTACCTTTGTGTTACTGTAATTCTGCAGCTAAGCTTGACTGCTCAAAAAGGATTGCCACAGCAAGTTTTAGGTAGTACTTGTAAAACATGCCAGAATGATGATGGTGTTCTTAAATATGCCCCTGACCCTAATTTTCCCTCCTATCAGACCCATGGTCTTTGTGTGGCTCTCCTGTGAAAGCTGCATGCTGCATTCGCTTTGCTCATGCTGCCGCTCTTGCCGTTGAAACTGGCAGCCACAGAATTGTTTGTATTATAACCAAGCTGTAAAAATGAAGAGAACAAGGAATGCAGAATCCCAAGAGGCCTCTAAAAGCAAATGTAAAAACCTTGTTTGCATAGCTTTTAAGCTTTTGGCTTGCTTGTGTAGAGGGTGTGAGTTCATTGAGTGGAAACACATTCTTTCAAAGAGGATCTGAGCTCGGCTTTTTTCATTTGTCTATGCAAGTCGAAAGGGCTTTGTAAAGGTGCAGTGAGTAAGAGTGATGCTGAAAGACCAATATTAGGAAATACTGTTTGATTACAAAGGAGGGTGTCGACTTACAAGGCTACTAAGATGGATGCCAAGTCAGTCTGATCTTTGATATAACCAGAGAAAAAAAAGGTCTTGTACTTAATGGCTTATAATTCCTTCCTAAGTTAAGAGAATTAGTGTCACCACATAAATTTATTGTGATGTTTCTCTAAAATCAAATCTTAGCTGTTTAAAAATGTATGTGTGCTTTATTAGTGCTTTGTAGCTCACATGCTTTGGTTTGCAATTTTAATTATAAAATAATGACAGGTTTTATAATATTAATGAGAAGCTTTTTATCTCCTTCCTAGTCAGGTTTAGAATCATAGAATAGTTAGGGTTGGAAAAGACCTTAAGATCATCTAGTTCCAACGCCCCTGCCCTGGGCAGGGTACCTCCCACTAAACTGTGTCACTCTGTTTCTCAGAGCAGAATCACCAAGTTTGGTAACGGTGGAGGGTAAAAGACACTCTTTTTCCCCTTTCTTCCTCTTCACCTGACATTGCTGTTTGAAAGCTCAGGACAAGTTTTTATGAAGCCATGTGTTTCTGCTGTCATCACTATAAACAAGCTCAGGCTGCTCAGGTAGCAAATTCTGGGTCTGGAGAAAACTGAATCATGCCATAAATTCATGGAAGCCTGTGTATGTAACATCTCCCAAGTTCCAGTGGTAGAGCCTTTGTTTCCTACCCTTTCTTTCTTGAGGAGTAGCTGTCCCACACAGCCCACTGGCCTTACCTGGGAAGGCAGGAGTAGCTGGTGAGTCTGCTTATGCTGGACTTAGGATCTACATGCAGGAAACCCAGACAGGTTACAACTCACTGAGCAGGTACTCTGTTTCCACGAATGGCTGTGATGTGACTGGATATGCAACATGCCCTCACAGTCTGATGTATGCTTAAAAAAGCCTTTGAGGTACCCCAAGCCCAGCTGCTACTGAGATCATACTAATAACCTTGCATAAGAGAGAGATTTCTATGAGGAACCTTTCACCAGTGTACCGTTAATAGACTAGTGCACAGCGAAGCAATACTACAAGTTTCAGTGTGTTTCTCTACTATCATTTCTGTGGAAGCCTTGGAACACTTTCCTTTGCAAAGCCGTTCAATGCAAACTCTCAAAGGAAAAGGCTTGTGTTAAGACCATAACAAACTGAAGGTTAGATCTAGACTGACAGGTGCAGGCTGCTGTGTAACCACATAGCACATTCTCTTTAGCTATTGAAGGGAATTCTGTACTGCTTATTTTCATTCCCTGTGATGCACATGCAGTGTATGCATTTAAAACTAAGACCTCTTGTGTTTTCTATGTAGACTTTAATAACCTAAATAGTAGTAAATCACCCTGTTAGATGCTTAGAGCCCAGCATTAACTTGTCAAATCTTCACATGAACCTGCGATACAAATTGCTTGCTTTTCTTCTCACACCTGTCTCTGCTGTTACATGACTCTTGACTTCTGTAGTCTCAATTTTGGCTTAACAATAAAATTGATTCTTGGGCTTTTCTTAATCTGTGGCAAAGCCCCAAGATCCTGCTGTACTGATAATACCATAACATGATGGGACATGACTTCCTTGAATATTGAGTTGAAGTTTGGCAGTTACATTTTTCCACAGTCTACACAGGCACTTGTACTATCAATATGACGACTGTGTTGCTCATGTAGTCTAAATGCCAGCAGCCATTCTGCCACAACATAGCAGGGAGAGCTAAACAATAAATACCCGCTTTACTACCTCCTACCTTCAGTTCCTCAAGCCTTCAGTCTTAATAACTAGGTATTATGGCCAAGTGCATAACTTTCCTTTCTGTCTTGCAGTTATTTTTGGTTGACATAAATAGTTGCTTACAGTTAACTAACCAAATTGTTAGTTTATGCATTCAATTTATATAATAAATGGCGCACATTATCCATTTATTGGTTTTCCCATTAACTTCAAGCATGTACTGTAGAGCGGTTGAAATTAATTTGTAAAGAGAACTGAAAGACTGATACTGCGGGAGTTCTCTATAATTTGCATAATTTAGACTGATGACTTTATGTGAGCATAGTTACATAATTGCTGTGGTGCTAGCCTCGCCAGTTTGGTTTAGAAAGTACTGAATGTAAAGGTTGGTTGGTTTTGGGTAGTGGTCATAATAATCGTCTCTTTTCTTAACTTTTACATGAAGCTAGTGCAGTTTGAGAGCTGGTACTTGCAGTGATTTTATTATCATCTGACTGCTTGCTGTTCTACTGGTGGTGGTAGACTATGCTCAAAATAGGTCTGCTGTGGTTGATAGACTTCAGGAGTAACCTATTTGAAGTGATAGCAGGGAAGAGCATTCCTAAAGTGAAGTGATAGAGACTTGCTTTTCAGTGTAGGACATCAGTTTTGTACACTTTTATTTCTGCTCTTCAGTTAGTGTTGCAACCATTGTATTTGCTACAGTTTTAATTGCTTTTAATATGTTAGAACATTTCTTTTAATCTTGGTGCATAGGAATGTTAAATATCTTAATAAAAATCAAGATTATTTTGCTAGTCTCTTTGTTTCATTGAAATGAATTAAGAAATAGCTATCCCGTTTATTTTTTAAACGTTTTTTTTTTTTTTTTTTAAACCCTTAATACAATGAAAATAAGAGATGATCTTCTAGCAGAAAATTCACATAAGTGCATAAAGTGGCCAGTTCTTGTGTTGTGCAAACAGTAACTTTTTTCCTCCTCATATTTAGGAAGGCTGTGGAAGAGTTACTTAAAGAGGCAAAACGTGGGAGAACCAGAGCTGAGACAATGGGAGCTATGGGTTGGTAAGTTCTGCCAAGAGGAAATGAATGCTATGACCAATGCCAAAATAAGTCTTATATTTAACATGTGACAGAAGTCTCTTACCTTTAATGTGCTTCATGTTTGAATACTTTGTCTTCATCCAGGTATTAGTTTGTCTGGGCAAAAAAATGAATCCAAATAAGAAGGAAGTTCAGATAAATTCTGCCTGCATTAAATTGCTTGACTGAATATGTTGAAGTCAGAGCAACTGGAAAACTGGGAATAGCTTCTATAATAGCATTTCCATATAATTGGTGGAATTGTGTTGTTGAGATTGGAACCTTGTGAGTCTTGAAAATATCGAGTAGCTTCAGTGTGCATGCACATACTGGCCACATGTTACTGGGTTACATTCTGTTTAAGTTAAGGGAATTTTAGCCTGAATTCACAGCCTAACAAAGAAATCTAAACCCTTAATACAATGAAAATAAGAGGCAATCTTATAGCAGAAAATTCACATGTAACTTGCAGCAAAATATGAGCTCAAAGTATAGTCCAGTAACCCAGGGGCTAATTTGTATAGGCAGTTGGAAAAGAATCACAGTATTTAGATCTTAAGTGAAATTCAGTAGTAATTCTTCGGTGCAGTAGTTCAGTTTTTACAGCCAGATTAACATGGAATGTAGTGCATGTAATTATAGTTAAAGAAGTAATAACATGCTGAGAAGGGTCATCCATCTTTAAGTAATGTGTATAACTTTGATAAAGAAACCATTAGATCTAGGGATGACCATGCAGGTAGTGCACCAGTTGGCTGTATTAACCGCATTTGTAGATATGGTTTGGCTTTCTCCACCAACCTGAGATAAGCCTGCACTGTTTATGAAGTTCTTAGCTGGTTTATTGGTTACGTTTGTTTTAGTAGCTCTGAAGACATCAAAATAGTGTCCTGCTGAAAAAAAAAAAAGTGAATCCTTTATGTTTTCTAAGCAAATTTGGTTTTTTGGTTTTTTTTTTTTTTTTTTGGTGTATTTTACCCAGTATTTCTGCTAGTGTTTATATTCTTTATGTTAAAGTAGTTCAATTGGTTTAATTCCTGAGGATTGCTATAGCTATACTGACACAGCATGCTTTTGCTGTCAGTTTTACCAGATGGCCAGGTAAACCAATGCAGAGAATTAGCAGTGAAGTGTTGCATGCCTCCAGTTACTGTGAATTTGCAAGTTAATTCCAGGTATGGAGTCTAAAGATTTCTGTTGGGAGATAGCCAAGTGTCCCTGTGCAACTGCGCTGGCCCTTGCGCAGTCTGGAATATCTGCCAGGACTGTGTCTGGGCTTCTATTCCTGGCTACTTGTTATTCCTTACCTGCAAGAGCAGTGGTTCTGCTCAGCTGGCTGTGATGATCAGCTTGGGGTAGCATGCAGTTTACTAAAGCCTGATGGTCAAGACCTGCTAGAAGAGGGGATAGATAAGGGTGACCTGTTCTTCAGAGCGGGTGCAGTTTCCACTAGAGTGAAATAATGTCTGGCTGTGCCAGGCTTGTGTGAAAGGTGGAGAAGAGGATAGTTAAGAAGGCTTCAGGCAGAGGAAGACTGTTAACGTAAGGGATGGTGTGGTGATACCCTAAACTGAAACTGTTGAAGTCAGGATCCTTGCAACTGCAGAGGAACATAAGGATACCTATACTGGGTGAAACAGAGGATCAATGTCTGCAGTGCCTTGACTCCATTGGTAGTTGATACCCCGTGCCTAGGAAATGCAGCAAGAGAAGACAGTAAGATAGCAGTACCTCAAGGTACAGTCCCAGCTTTGGGCAGTCTGCAGGTCAGGATATCCTGCACTCACGTGGTGGGTTGTTTTTTTTTTTTTAAATGATGCTTCTCCAGGGACTTTTTCCTCCCTAAATTTGTCCTTAGAATGGCAGTAATCCCCTTTGTCACAGATCTGCTGCCGTAGAATCTGGCATAGGCTAGTGTACAGCTGGTGTATGTGGCCATATGTCATCACCAGCTTGTCTAAAAGCATGGTCTTAACAGGTAAAACGCAAAACCTTCCTTCCTTGCCAAACTCAAAATGCTTACAGGTGTGTTTCGTGAGGACTTCTGGGATTTCCTCAGCCCTTTGTCAGAGGAGTCCTGAAGAAGATGCACAAACCCTGGAGACATCTAGTGTAAGGCCATCAGTCCTGCATTGATACTGGATAGTTGAAGCAACTCTGCCTATGAAGAAAAGATTTGTTCTGCCACCTGTCTTTGGGTAAGGAGAAGCAGAGGCTGCTACTGCTCATACTTCTCTGATTCCAGTTTATGTTGCTCTCCAGCACCTGTTGAATACTGGGAAATACATTTCTGGAGTCAGTGGCGTTTGACAGGAATTGGTTAAAGGGAGGTGTGCGGGGAGGTGGCATTCCTGGGGGGATCTATATTGTGCATGCCATTACAAAGGAGTAGTGTCTCCTGGTGGGTGCTGATGGCAGCAGAACCTTAGCAAGCCTCTGAACACTTTTGGGACTGCTTTCGGGTTCAAGGCACTGCTCTGTTGCCGTCCAGAGTGGTAAGTTCTTCATAGTTCAAGTGCACTGTTTGAAGAAGGTTCCCCAAGCACACCTACCTAACTTTTTCCTGTGTCCTCATGTGAGATGGGTAGTCAGCTGCTATTTAAGCCAAAACTACAAGCATCAAGCTAACAAGTATAGGAAAAATGTACCAAGCAGTCATCCTGCAGCCCACAGTCTCTGATACAAAGACTCAACCTTGAAATATGGGCCAGTGTTGCTAATATTTCTTCCAGTTTGGGATTGCTTTACTTTTTTCATTGTCTTACAAGTGCTGTGGATGATATGGGTAGGTGCTGCAACCTGTAGGGCTTAGATGTTAGTAGAAGAAAGGCTTGTCCCCAGCAGGGAGGTTGGTGGTAATAGCGGAAAAGAGCTTATGTGGGAGGGGAAGTTATCTGAGACTCTCTGGCCATGGAGCATCTGTCAGTATTAAAATCTGAGTTGCTTAAGAATCTTGACTCTGTCCACAATGCTCTCAGGGCTGCTCAGGTTGGCAGTATCTAGATCCTTGGCAAATTAATCCAGGAAATACTGGGTATTCACATTTGTAGGTTTTGCATTATTGGCTCTTGAGTGTTAACTTGTTCCTTGGGTGTCCTAAATATTCTTATTCTCAGCACTGCAGTATTCCTAGTTCCTGCAGTGCGCCTTTTGTATGTGCTCTGTGGCCATAGTGATTCTTGTGAGATGTCTCCTACATCCTTACGGTATCTGAATGATGTAGATTCTACTGCTGATGTGTCTGGGTCAAGCATTAGCAGAACTAATCACAGACACGAAAAGGTGTAAGAGAAGGGGATGAGAGGATTTTCTTCTGAAGATGTCTTCATGCCAGAAACGTTGAGCAAAAGAGAGCAGAATCTGTGGTTGAATCTCAGTGATACTGCTGTGATGCTAGAACTTCTGGGAAGAGAAAAGACATCAAAACAGCTGTCTGGAAGTTAGCATTTGAAGGGCCAGCTGGATCCAGGGTGGGAAGCTGTGGACAAATAGTGTAAAAACACTTGAAATTATTAGGTAGATTTATCAAATAGTATTGGACACAGATGGAATAAAGCTATAGGATATTTGGGGGTTTCTATTTTGTTTCTAGGTAAAATCAAGCTAAAAGCTCATCTTGCCTTAAGTGGTTTTGTTGGTCCTATCTACATAAGCTTTCTTATAGCGGTGGAGTTAGGTCCTGTTTTAAGGAGTTGTTCTGCTTTAATTGAGAAAGGCAGTTGAAATGCCACAAAAGCTACTGCTTGGAAAAGTTCTAGAGGCTTTTTTAGTTGTTGTTTCTCCTCCAGCATATAGGTCTGGCCTCAAAGATGCTGGTAGCAAGTAAGCGAAGGCTGAACTGAATACAGTCTTCTTGGCTTACTTGAAAAGCTTACCTAAAATAGCATACGGAAAACAGGATGTTTTGGGATGGTTTGTTCTCCTGTCCATTGTAAGAGCAGATGAAATTACAAACAGAAGATAAAGTGTGGAGGCGTTGAATTATTTTTAACTCTACTTCATGTAAGGCAATCCTAAAATTCCTTTCATTCCTATAGATAGCTTTCTTTTCAATACCAAATCTGTTACAGGTACTGCAGAATACTAAATCTTGATGATTTGGCTGAAGTGTTTAAGGGCACTGAAACTGCAAAATGCTGTAGTGCATCTTTGAATGAGTGTTGTGTGACTGTGCAGAAACACTGCTGTGTGATTCCTCTACATCTCCTTCATTTGAATGTAAAGAGGAAGAGAAACAGGGTGCAGACAGCGATTGAAAGTAAATGCGTTAAAATCTTGTGATTGGAGTGCAGGTTCCCATCCGAAATCCTGCCAGCTGTATCTAGCTACTAAGACCAGAAAAGCTTGCAATGTCCTCCCAGGCTTCCTATTTATGAGATCCTTGTGAAAGGATAACAGCCAGATAGGTTGGTTTGCCAAAAAAAATCCTAGCTGCCTGGATTTTTTTTCTTTTGCCTTCAGTCACTGTATCTTCCCTGGAAAGATGTGATTTACTGTGTCTGCTGAGACTAGCTGTGCAACACCTGTCTGATATGTCCAGTTACTCAGCAGAAAAAAAGGCTGGCCCATGGCATTCTGGTTTCTTAAATGATGTCGGCATATTTCACTGTTATACGTTCACTGCATAGTGCACTTCTGTGCTGAACTGCAATGCTGTACTTGATGACAGGTTTTGCCTGGAAATTCGCTGTTACTGCACAGAAGTCGGTTTAAAATATCAAAAGTACAGTTAAGATTTGACCTATGTTGGCAATAATTAATTTAATCTTTTTTTTTCTTGCTCAAAATGTAGTGTTGGCTCTGTCATTGCACAGTGGGGAGATTTTGGGGTACGTTGGACTTACCTGTAGAGGGGGGCAAGGCTCTGTGGGTGAGAATACCTTGGTTTAGCTTCTTGGAGCATCCATTGTAACAGATGAACCCTTATACTGATTGAATACAGTGCTGCAGAACTGGAGTCCGTTTTGTAGACCAGACTGCTCAAGAATTGCAGATTGCATGCTTGCTTTGGTCACTGCTGCAGCCCTGCTTGAGGCACGCTTCAGTTTGGAACTTTAATGGGGTTTTTTTAACATGCTTGGGGATTTTTTGTTTGATAAAAGCTTTTAAAATCTGATCTGTGGCCCTGTTTACTAAGGTAGCACCTTACCTAGGCTCAGCTTGCCTCCCAGCCCTTCAAAATTTACATTGAGGGCAAAGCTGTCATTGAATTGAGTGTTGCAGGATCAGACCTACAGGAAGCCAAAGGCTTGTCTTCAGGGAAGTCGGTTATCTCACTATTAGAAGTGCTCTAAAAGATATCAGTGGATTAATACAGTTCGCTTTTAATCTTCACAGATCCGTGTAACCATGGATATATGTAAACATTATGGGCTTTTGTGCATGTGTAATGTAGCATGTGCTATTTATCTTATTTCTTTTAAGAGTTAAAGGCAGAATTTGCTTTGTTAAAGTCTGAGGTCCCTGAAATCAAGGAGTAATAATTCTCTTCAGTGCCATAACTTCCTGCTGCTCTGCGAAAGCTCAATGGCTCGCTTTTGTCACTGTAGGATGGTGAACTAATGACATCTCTTAGCTGATGCTGAAGCCCTGCATTTCTCATCAGCTTTCATTCTTAATATAGCTTGAACAGCACTCATAGTGCCAGAAAGAAATAAATACTTCAGCAAGGTGAATTTATTTAGGGCAGATTGTCTCATTCTGGTGCTATATATTTACTGCTTAATCAATGCATTAGCTCTTAAGAAGAAGCAAGAGGAAGGAGACAAATGTGAAATAGCTTTTGCCTGTGTACAGCCTAGATAAACCTTCCCTTGTTTTGTAGGAAATATTGAGGTACAGCAGTTTAGTGCTGGCATAAGACATACGGGGGACTTAAATGTTGGCTGTGTTGTGGCATGTCTTGAGTGTAACATGTGCCGTGGCATGTTTGGCACCATGTTCATAGGTAATATAGCTTGAAGTAGAAACCCTATTCTACTGACATATGTTAGTCTTGTATTTTTACTCAGTAATACAGTTAATGGATAAATACTGTCTCCCTAATTTACAAAACAGCTGTTCTAGATGTGGATCTAGAATTCTTTAATAACTTTTTTCTTTTTTTTTTTTTGCTAGGATTGGAGCAAACCAGTGTAGATTTGTATGCAGAAAGCTTAGAAGGCTCTAAAACTAGCTGTGCTGTGGAAATATGTCATGACATACCTAGTGGAAATAAGACTGTGTGGCTGTTCAATCTGTACTTCTAAAATTACTCTCATGATTTCTCTTGTCCTAAATCCTTAAAGAACTTATCAGTAATACTTAGTAGGCAGACCTGAAGCAAAACACCATTGTAAATGCCATGTCCAGTTCGAAGTCATGAAGTATGTGAAATAATCAGATGCGATCTTTGTTACACTTTTCATGTGATTCTGATACCTCTGGTTATTCAGAGCTGTCAAAGGTTTTCAAATGGACAGGTGTAGTTTCTACACTGAAACAAATATTCAGGTAGAATAGGTGGTCCTGACATTGTGGTGTTAGGATTCATTGACTCCATAGTGGATCTAGTAAGTGGCACTGTGATCTCCAACAGCTCTGCTTTTTTAGAGTAATTGATAACTTCGCCAAAACTCAAAATGTTGTGAAGACAAACACCACGGTGCCTCCTACCAAAAACAAAGTCTTCAGAGTGATTTCTGCTGACTGCAGGAATATCCTCAAACTTGTTTTTTCTCATTCCATTCTTTAAGATCTTATGAATTTGGACTGCAGCTGATACCACAAGATAAATGAAATGTACAATACTTGTTTACTAGAAATAGAAGATAAACTATGTGCAAAAGTGATAAGCTGTAAGAGGAGAAAGTCAGAATCAGCGGGAAAGAGTTGGATAAGTATCTTTTCTGTTTAAGAAAAAGAAATAAAATGTTTGGCGGTTGCCAGATACAAGTTAAAATTGGTATGCCTTGTGTATGTTTTGTCACTACAGCTGTTTGAGTTCTTAATGCAAGAATATATCTTAATTTCTGACTATCTCAATTTGTTACATAATGCTGACTTTAGTAGATTATCGTCTTATAAACTATTCCAGTTTGACTTAGAATATGATACTAAGTATTTGATTCCTGAATATCTATGTTAAGCACCATCAACCTTAAAATATATTGCCATCCTCTGCTTCCCCATGCACACGCTACCCTGTGAAATCATATGGATTTCACTGTGTTGAAGTAGAATAATTTTCATCCTATAAAGGGTGAGATAAAAGGAGAATGGAGACTACCTTGAGCATATCTTCCTGTACTGAGAGTTTACACTAGGTGGCATGCAAGGAAAGCCAGAAGCACAAACCTGTCTTAAAAATATTTGAAGTTAAAATTTCAGACTTGTTTCATGGTGGTTTTATCTTGTCTTTTGATGACTTTTAAATGTCTTTACAGGTTGAAATGTCCTCTTGCTGGTACAAATAAAAGATTTCTTATTAATACCATCAAAAACACATTACCGTCTCAAAAAGACCAAGACCAAGAACGTGAGCAAAAGGAAGACAATAAAGAGCCTGAGCCGAACAAAAGCAGGAGAGAAGAGAAACCAAAGAAACGCAGAATTCACCCATACACACCCAGCTTTCAGTCCAGAAGGAGAGTCAGCTACTCTCCCCCAAGGCACCAAAGCAGGAACCAACACACAAAGGATAAGCATGAAAAGCGATCAAGCAAGCGATGAGGAGAGTAATAAATATGTGTTGTTGTAAGCTTGAAATATTGTTAAGTGTTGGGTGTTGGACTGCAGGGGTGTCTCAGTTTTTCAGGAAAAGATACTGTTCAAAACTGAATTTTGAACCAGGATGCTTGTGTGAGAAGTAACCTTGAGGTAGCTTTAGAAAACATTTCCGTGAGGTCTCTAAGAGAAAAGCAAAATGCAGCATTAATCTTCAGTTGTTTTAGAACAGACATTCCTTTCCCTTTGCTTCATTCCTCTTTCCCCTTCTGGCGAAGCTTAGAGTCTTGGTGATGGAGCGTTGTACATGTGTCACTGATAAAATTCAGTCATGTCACCCTTTGGAAAAAAAAAATAATTAAGCAAAGATCTATTTATTGTGTAAAGCTGGCAGAACTTCTTTGCAGCTAACCAATAAAGAAGTTTTGCCTGTTTGAGTTAGTTTTACAGAATCTAGAGGGAGGAAAAGTTGGTCAGTGCCTGGCCAAGCACATGGATTTTTGTATAGAACATAATAGTTAAAAAGAACAAATTTAAAATGGGCAATGCTTGTTTTCCTTTCCAGAAGGAGCTACCAAGAAATACTGATTTGCTTATTATTGTATATTCACAAGCCTATCAAAGATAATAAACATGACCAGTAAAAAGCCATAACTGCAATAATTGTCTCTGTTTAGACTTCCCTCTGTAAGGAAATAGTTTGAACAGTCTGTTGTCATGGTGCTTTCAAAACAAACCTTGAAGTCAAAATTATCATGTTCTCTGTCCACTGCTAGAAGTTTCCAAGTAAATGTGTGATACTAGAAATGCAGAGGTGATACTTAAAAACAGTCAAATGCTCACTTTCCAAGCCTGTGTGACAATTCTGTAGTGGTACAATTCTTAAACTTGTGACTTGGAGCACATATAAAAGACATCAGCATATTCTGTGTCTCACTTCTATTTGTGTTCTAGTAACAAAATTCTGTGTGAAATATTTTGTATTTCAGTATTCTCAAAAGTAGGTGTTTTGAACATAGGTTTCCGGATTTAAGTGTATGGACAATAAAGTGAAAATGTTCATTCAAAGTGCTTTGTGGAATTGTTTTTACTGGGGTTCTTCACTGAAATGGGCCTCCTCTAACGGAAAGGAGGACCAGCGCTTTGTGGTCCTTCAGTGTTGTGTCAGGGCAAGAGTGCCACCTATAGGCTTGTCTCTTCTTGTTGTACTTAACTGTCTCTTGGAAAGATCACCTTAGTCAGGAGGTGGGGAGGCCAAGACGGGGATCTTTTGGGGCTGGATTCTGATGCATGAGCTGGGAATTACTGTTCTGAGTAAAGGGAAGGTAATTGAAGTGGTGCTGAGCCCACTAGTGGCTGCCAGGGTCCCGATATCCAATAAAGTGGGGTATTGCTACAGTTCCACTGAGGAGTTGTGGACAGTTTCTCTATTTCCCTGCAGGAGCTATAGCACTAAAATAGAAGTACAAGCTGTTCAGAAATTTTTGAAGACTTAACTGTGATCCATGAAAAAAATAGTATTTTGGAGATGCAGGAATATCTTTGCTTTAAATAAACAGATATTGTTTATAGTCCTTAGTTTCCTGGACACTGTTTGTGTTCTTAATAATGGTTTTTTGAACAACGGTGCCTATAATACTGGCTGGACTCTTCTGCAATGACAGGATAGATGTGGCTTTGCAGCAGAGTTCATCCCACCACTGGTAAGCATTAGGGCAGGTGTTCCACAGAACAAATCCTCATGGATTCTTGCTGGTTTGGCTTGTGGTGATAATAAAATTCCCTGAGCCACTCAGGCCTTCAAACACCCCTCTAGCGTAAGTGCTCCTGTTGGTTCTACATTGATATGATTTGACCCGGGGAACTACAGATCAGTCAGTCTCACCTCTGTGCCTGGCAAAATCTTGGAGCAGATTCTCCTGAAGGCATGCTGAGGCACATGAAGAGCAACAAGGTGCTTGGTGACAGCCAGCATGGCTTCATCAAGGGGATATCCTGCCTGATCAATCTGGTGGCCTTCTATGATGGGGCTACGGAACTGATGGACAGGGGTAGAGCAGTTGATGTCA
>JAOEHY010012011.1:0-17124 GCA_025447955.1 Psilopsiagon aurifrons
GCCACAAGTCAAAAACACAGCGCTGCACCAGCTACCAAGAAAAGGGAAAAATGACTGCTACTGCTGAACCCATGACAAATGCCATTTATGAATCTGAGTTCTGTAAACTGGGAGTTGCTTTCAATAGTTTTCGGTAGCTACCCACAGTAGGCAGTGAGGTTAGAAGCAACTTTATCCTGTTCACTTTAGCAAAACACATTTTATGGATTTCCTTGTGTGGCTGAAGAAGGCTCACCATAGGTTTATGTGGAAGCATTGCTGAAGTTGTATGATTAAAGGAAAGTCGAGAAGCTAATTTTGGCATATATAGAGGGAGGCAAGAAAGGGGAAATAACTAGTTTATTTTAGGGTTGCACAGTATCTTGTTTGTCCTGGAAAAAAGGAAGGATGAGGAAGGTGGCTTCCTGTTCTTTAGACCAAAGGCTTAGTGTGTATTTTACAGCATGTGGCAAGCTGCTTCTGCAGAGTTTCTGTGACCCCTCCACATTCAGGTTAAAGGGAGGGGCAAGAAGAGGTTGTGATCTTAGCTTATTCTTCCAGAGAACTGGTTGATGTCTGTACCCAGAACAGTTAACGTCTTTCTGGGGCTGCAGGTACATAGATCATAGAATCACAGAATGGTTTGGGTTGGAAGGGACCTTTAAAGATCATATGGCCCAACCGCACTGCCATGGGCAGGGACACCTTCCACTAGTGCAGGCTGCTCCATGTGCCATCCATCCTGGCCTTGCACGCTTCCAGGGATGGGGCATCCACAACTTCTCTGGGCAACCTGTGCCAGTGCCTCACCACCCTCATTGTAGGAAATATCTTCCCTGTATCCAGTCCAAATTTAACTTCTTACTGTTCAAAACTGTGGCCCATTGTACTGTCATTACAGCCCCTGGTAAAAAGTCTCTCTCCATCTCTCTTATAAACCCTCATTGTGTATTGAAAGGCCACAAAAATGTCTCCCCATGGCCTTTCTTCTCCAGGCTGACAACCCCGACTCTCTCAGCCGATCCCAAGGGCAGAGGGAGAAGGTGGAGGAGCCCCATTCTGCTTTCCAGTCTGCTTCAAGGAAGCACAGCAGCATGGTGCTTCTTGCTTTGGCTTGTGACAAAGTTCCTTTGTGCCATTTGGTTTTGTAGCTGAGGCCAAATAAATTTTAAGGAAAATGCAAAAGAGAAGGTTGATACAGGGATTACCAACTTGGACATATTGTTCTGCTTACTGTAGCTAGCCAGATCATCTCATCTGTTGCTTTTGGTGTGATATCTGAATATTTCTGTGTGTTTTCTCCCTGTGTGATTACATTTTGCAAACTATATTCATGTGTATTTTAAATCTGTACTCAATATAATACAGACAACTTACAAAGTAGTTAAATTGTAAGATTCTCGTGGGTTTAAGTGAGTACTCTTCAAATAGATTTACCATTGACTTTGCAAAGTTCCATAGTTTTGAAAAAACACCAATTATACATGCAGATAAATAAAAATATTTTCTCATCAGGAATGTTTTAATTTCAATTTTGTCCCATAGATTCCTAAAATGTAGTAGTACAGAAGAAATTTTGACTGATTTTTGGTCAGTAGTCGTTTTTGGTTTGTCTTATACTTTTGACAGTCATTTGTATGCACTAAGTAAAAGGTGGGATGAATGGCCTATTTCTGTCTGTTTTCATTACTGTGCTCTTTCTGTGTACTCCATCTTATTCTCCGTATATGCCTACTGGGACATTAAAGATTCTGTAATTATTTCAATAAGATCAGGGTTATAGATTTTTTTTGTTCCACTTAGTTGTTTGCTAATAAACCTGCTTCTGTGCTGAAAGCTAAGAAATTTCTTATTTAATACTATACTTTTTTTTGCATGATATCTTACAGAACATTTTAAAAGGTCAAGATTGTGCAACTTACTATTTTCTCTTGCTGTTGTAACAGTCTCAAGGTAGCTCCTTAACTGAAAACTCCAAAGTCATCATCATCCTTTTGAAAACATAAATATTAAAGCTGGTTTTATTCGTATTTCAGAGTTTCAAGGAAATTGGAACAGTTTGAGATTTTGCAGTGCTTAAAGCCTAGAATGGTTTTAACTCTAATAGGAAGTATGTTTGTGGTCTCACAAATAAGAATAATAAAGGAGCAACGTCAACTAGATAAACTGGAGCAGTGCAATAATATGTTCTTCACATATGCACAGGCTTTTCCCCACTATCCAGTTCTTTGACATCGGTGGTGTAAACCAACATTTTTTTAACCATTTCACCACACTCTTTCAGCCCAGAGTAGGTAGAGTACTATGTAGGATGGATGTGTTACATCCTGTCCCCTAACACTTCAAACCCATGCCCAAAGCTGGGACCAAACTCAACAATGCTGCTATTTTCAAAGCACTTTTCAGCGCAAGTTCCCTGGTGCCTTAATTTGTGCTAATTCTTAAATCCAGAAGTGCTCTTTTTTTCTAGTGTTGAGTAAATCATTACTTTTCCTGGGTGTAAGTGCTGTGAAACTGTTCCTGGAAGAGACAGCCTTTTCCTAATGTCACTTGCATGTTGAAGGGGGATCCCAGGTATTGAATCTGTCTCTGGATTGTGCAGAGGCATTGATACTCACGTTGTTTCTGTAGTTATGCAGTGCTTGTCTTAGGAGGCAATTGACAGTTCTCAGTCCTTGCAAGACTGATTTATTATTTATTTAGTGCCTGCACAAAGCAAAACGATTAACATTACATCTGTCAGTTGTGCAGGGCTAAACCCTTTGTTTCTCAAGCTCACTAACTGGACATTTTCTCTGACTTTTTTGCCCACTCACAATGACAGCATGGTAATTACCTTCTTAAGAGACTGTTTGATCTTGTGTACCTATGTTAAAGGCTGTTCCCAATATTGGCCTTATAATTGTCCTGCATGTATATTTGCTTAAAGTTTGAATGAATAGAGGACCTTATGAACTAGCCTTGTCAAACCTTTTGGAGGTTTGTGGTGAGTTTAGCATGCATCCCATGCTTTGTAGTGTAAGCTGCTATTAGCTCTACTCAACAGCTGAAGCAATTTAGCCGACTGATCTACAGATAAATTGCTTCTTTGCACTCCGGTCTTTCCTGAGACCAGATAGAGTTCTGGGACTTGACCTCAAGGAATCTTTTACTAATTCTCGAGGCCAAGCTTCATGTACCCTTGATCTTCAAATTATTAGGTGTCCAGTGCTAGCAGACTTCAGGAAATGTTAAGGTATTTTTGAGGACCCAAGACTGCAAGTTTCTGTAACTCTTAAGTTTCCCATCAAAAACTATGCAACTCTAGTAAGCACTCCTCCATACAGAGCAGGAGTACTTCTGGGAAGGATGAAAACAAATTAGACAAAATCCAGGAAAAAAAGGCAACAGGAAGGAAAGATATAGAACATTAAGATGAGAGACAGTAACCGCTCTCAGCTTGTAAAAGGGATGGAGATGAAATTCTGGAACAGGATATATAGAAATACTGTGGTAACTCGCTCATTGGAGGGCTTTTTCCTTAAGAATATGTTTGATGGTAATCAATTGTGAACTGTCTACATGTACTTAACTCTGCATCAGTGAAATAGGTTAGAGATCACTTGAGACCTGTATTGCCATTACTTGCAGACAAACAGTCAAGGGATGGGGGCATTATGAGCAGTCAAACATTTTTCTTCTATGATAACACAGGTGTTTAAATCAGGCACTTACTGATTTCCCCCCTATACATGCTTGCAGGAAAAAGGCAGATGTTAGAGCTTTTTAGGGTGACCCACTGCTAGATAATAGCAGGGCTTTTGTAAGTAGTCTCCAAGGATGCAAACTGCAACTTTTAACACTTGGCTTTCTAACCCCTTGCTAAGGTTTTGTCTACCTGACAAAACTCCTGTCATCTTGAATTTGTTACACTCAGCAGGACAGATGAGCTGCTACATAATCATCCTGGATAATAGATTGGGTTTTGTTGGTAACTTCAATAAAAATCTGTGGCTTAGACATAGGTTTTTAGAATTTTAAGGTGCTATTCTTATACATAGACTGAATTCACATGCACACAGAGGCCAAGAAATGAATCACACTGAGAAACTTCTGCATCAGAACTTCTGTTTTCTTCATGCAGTCTTAATATAAAGATTCTATCTATGGAAAATACTTCATGTTCCTATGTAAGTTGCTTCCATGGGATAGTATTCTCAATCAAATGTGTGTGCTTTCTGTTTGGCATGAATTGCCTCTTCCAAATTTGGAAGTTTTGCTCTTTCTGTGTTTATTTAGGGATAAAGAGCTTCTCAGTAGCACAGATTTATTTCTTTGAGTTGATATTTGCAATTGGTGTTGAAAGCATCTCATAACCTTATTTTCAGTGAATCACTGAAAATGGAATTTAAGTAATCTGACATGCTGAATCAGGAGCTTTGGCTCCTGATTGTTTCTTAATACTTCAGGCTATTGCTTGAAGTGTAGACATGTCAGAATTGGACATGATATTCTAGTACTGGTCTTATTGGTGACTTGTTGCAGAGCTACTGACATTCCATACTTTCCTGTTTATAGGGGAGCATTCCCTTCCTTTTGCCTAAATGGTTCTTGTCAAGGTTAGTCTAGCAGTTCTTGTGCAGGTGACTTTTCATCATTATTATTTTCCAGCCTTCTGTCGTTCATTTATAAAAGCAACATGCACGAAACTGTGTTCACATGCAGTTCAAGTAAGTATGCTTCCTAGATACTGTTCTATAACTCATCTTTGCTATTTGCTATTTACAACTTCATCAGCTCTTTACATTTCCTCCCGTTTTTACTGGGTGAGTGATAGAGATATTGCATAGCATCAGGTTGAGAACATCATACCTCAAAGCATTTCTCAGGATATTTCCCTGTTTGCAATTTTTTTTGTTACTTGCCAGTGAGTACGGTTTTCTTAGGAAGACCCTTTTTCTGCAAAATCAACGCCATTAGGTCACCAGCCCTTTTAGTATTTTTTGTGACATCCTTTAACAGCTTTTGATGTTTTCAGATTCAGGTGAGTCTTGTTTGATTGTACCCATTTATGCGTCTCAAATAGTGATATGCTAAATGTTTTGTCCAGTGTTTTAAAATTGAGATAAAAAATAGGGGAGGGCTGCACAATCTCCTGAGCCAGTCATTTCTGAACCCTTAGGTTAAGCTCTCTGATCCTGTGAATTTAATGTGTTTTACTTAATTTTATTTTAGCTGTTTAGTAACCTACATAGTTACAAAGGAAATCACAAGTGCTTGGTTGTTTGTTACAGCAAATGATGAATGTATCACTTACTGAAATATGTATTAGTTGCCCTTATCTTCTGTATCACAACTGATACTCTCATTATCAACTCTGGAGACCAGACCTGTGCCATTGCCCAGATGACATTAGACCATGACTCTATTTACCCATGCCAGAAATATTTTTATTCTTCAGGTTGCTGGCTTCCATAATCAGTGGTCTGTATTCTGAACTGCTGATTTGCCTTTACTTCTGTAAGCTTCCACATCTTCACTTTTGCCATACATAAAAGAAGAAATTGCTCCAACTACATTTCCTCTCAGCTTGGAAGTTTTTACACACACACATGCGTGCACTCACACACACACACATACACATCCTTCTTTCATGACTGCAGATTTGTGGGTTTACAGTCTGATTTTCAGTATTCTTTTGCATTAAAATACCTACTTTGCTCCGTTTTACTTGTCAGTGTCCTTAAAGTTATTTGTCAACACTGTCTTTTTACAGAGAAAAGAAATGCACATCATGTGTCTTGCACATTGTAACTGAAATTCATTTGTGATTGCTCTAACATAGGCAGCTGCCAGTTTTAGGCAATGATCAGTTTATTTTTATCTGTCATACTGAGTTCTAGTACTGAATGAGTTTAAGTTGCTTGGTTTACTTTTTAAGTTGGGAATGAATCTATAATTTTTAGACACTTAAAAATGATTTCTCAGTATCGTCAGGATGTACCAGCTTATGTCTTCAGAAAACCGTGCTATTTTCTACGTATTTACATGCACGTGGAAATAATTTTTAGAGACCTGGTCCTTCTTTTTTCTCATCTGTGTTGGCAGCTATAAAAGACCTGATGTTTTTGTCAGTCAGATACAACTATCATGAATTAGCCTGTAAGTCCTAAGTATGCAAATGATACCTTTAATGTGGAGTCCCACATTCTTTCCCCTCCGGGCTGCCTTTTCTGTTTGGGTTTCAGTCATCTGAATTGTCATGCCAGGTTTCAGTCCTACCAAATTACATCATATTTTCTTTCACCAGCACATAACTGTAGTTTTTAATTTCTCTTTATTGCTCAGAGAATAATTTATAGCTCTCCTTAGTTTTATTTACAATGACTTTCCATTAGGACTATACTTTACGGCTATATATGAAGTAGTCCTTTAGTATTGCTTTTAGACGCTAAATTAAGTGTCTGCAGTCTCTTGTTTTGAGGTGAAAGTAGAATTACTTAGAACAATCAGAACTGGAGAAGTTCAATCGTGAGAACAAAACAGTTTTTTACAGGTTTTTTTTTGGTTGAACTTGTGGTTGTTATGTAATGAAGAATATGTACAGAATCTGCCTCTTTCTTCTCCTTGCTTAAAACAGATCAAGGTAAACAGTTGAAGCAGAAGGAAACCAACTGTTTTTCCATTCACCTTATTATTGAGCTGTGGTTAGAAGAACTTCCTTTTTGGTTCTATCAAAAGATCTCAACTAAAACTTCAGTTGAACATGGAGAAGAAATAAACTTTTTCAAGGATGGGAAAACACATAGAGGCACTTGCCTTTGCCTAATGAAGGCTAAAAAGTTCTTATTTGTGATTTGATATATTTTTCTAAATTATACTTTGTAGTATGCATGACAGAAAATAGAAATATTTATTTTTGTTCCTTAGCTTGTGATTTGATGTTGAAATTTTGATCTTACAAAGTTCTTTACATCATTGGTTATCACAGTTTGCAATTTTAGCAATAGTAGTATAAAATAGGAATACTAAAGGAACTGAAAGCAGGGAGTATTTTAGAAACATGAAGTGTGAAGCCCTGCCAGATTTTATTTGAGAGCAAGACTTAATGCTGACTTCACAGAGGCGAAAATTTCACACAAACATAATAACCAAATAAGAAAGCACACCCAGCACGGTATTTCTGGGTGGTTGTTACGTGCCTCAGGAAGTATTACAAGGCTTGAAGCTAAAGGATGCATAAATCTAACCACCCGAGAAGTGTAATAATCACTCGGGGTGGGAGCAGGGGGGGCTGAGTTCAGTTACAAAACTGATCTTTTGCCTCCTGAAACAAACATCCCTTTGCTGACAGACACAGAGAAGGAAAGGACACTGCATAAATAGTGGATTTTCACTGGTGCTTGGAGTTCCTGAGTTATTCTAGAATACAGGAGGCACTGGATAAAGTGAATATAGAAGTGAAAGAGTGGGACCTGGGCACCAAGTCCTCAGCTTCTAGGTGCAGAGTCACCCTTTTTCTGGGCAGTCCATATTTGGCCTAATTCATATTGGGGATTATTTTATTTTTCTCTCTTCTGCACACAGTTTAAGAAGGGAGAGAAGAAAGTCCCTTGTCCTTCCCTCTTTTCCCCTCCATCCCCAGGAGATAAATAACAATTTCAGAGGTCAGTTGGAAATTATTTCTTGCTATCAATCCTGCCTAATTTCGCACATTTATTCAGACAGTGAGATTAGAAGATGAGGTGTCCTGATTCCCTTTTTTTTGATGGAGAAAAATGTATGTTTGTAGCAGAGTGGGGTGGAGCAAGTGATGAAAGGGAGGCCAGGTACCTAACGTTCGTTGTGACAAAAATAGGCTTAAACCACCCACTTTCAATCTGACTGCTGAAGTTCATTCGTATAGATAGCTGCCAGTATCAACAGGCATTGGAGTGTGTGGAGATCATGCGGTTAATCTGAGTTAGTGCATCCAAACGTAGTCATGGTTGTGTAATTTTCTTGTCAGGTTCAAGTGTTACATTTGTAGAATATCTTCTGCAGCCACTCCATCACAAGGTTTTAAGAGCCATATTGTGCATTATACTTTAAAATGTGCATAATCTTTTCATTACTGAGGAAAAAATGGGTTCAGAAATTGAAGAAAGCAGATGCTTAATTTTGAGATGTTCTTGATTTATCATTACTCAGGAAAGCCTTACATAATATACATAATATGCAGTATTTAATATCCATAAGTGCTTTCTTGAATAGAGGTGTTTTATGCACTTCCTCAACAATAAGCACCTGCTTACATGCTTCGAAGTGTTTCATACATATATACATATATACTTAATTTTTGTTCTGTAGGCAGCCATGGGGAGGGCATAAAACTGTTTATAGATTTAAAGTCAAGCACATGCATAAGGGATTTCAGATTTAGTGTTTAATTTGAAAAATATGAGTGTAAGTCTAAATCAAATTAAAGAACTGCATTCACGACATCCTAAGTGATTTACGTCTTCACTACTAAAGAATGTAGCTGCAATTATAGTATCTTATAGGAGCATTTATCAACAGTGATGCTCACATGTTCATTTGCCACTTGGTGGCCTTTGGTCAAAAAAATGTGCAAAGAAAATATGCTTAAAATGAGGTCTAATGCATAATTTTTAATGTGTGCATTACAAAAGAGGGTTGTTCTTTTGTGTGTTTTGTTTCACTTTTAAAACTTTGTTTTTTAGCATAGAAAGCAAACAGCTTTCCTGTTTAGCAAAGAGCAGTCCAAGACAGGCATGTTTGATCGTTATGGCTATACTGCAGCTAAAACTACTCATAGGGCTGCCTCTGTATTTCCGGACAGATTGTCCTTGAGTTCTGATTTCCCCACTCATAAACAGTCATTTTTAGAAATTACCACTAGAAACTTCAAAATATGTTTGCCTGGAGTATTTGAGCACAATGGTTGGTTATTCCAAAGATGAAATGACACAAATTTGTCAACAACTTCCACCACAGTTACTTTAGGGCTACGGATGTAATTAATTAGTAGGTCATCCAAATGAAATGGTTCAGAAAAGACTGTTATAATTTTTGAAAAACTCTATCACCAAGCTGAGCAATAGCAATGCTTGGCTGTAATCAGCATTTTCGTTATTGTCCTTAGTAGTAGCATTGAGAGTGCAGAGGCTGGTTTGAAGTTAAATGAGTAAACCCTTTATCCTCACCCTAGTTTTGGTTGTGTTTCTGTGTTCTGGTAATTCTCTTGTCTAAAGTCACGTATTTGCTGCTCAGTTTAGATCTTCAAATGATTTCATTTTCAGACATCTCCCCAGCTTTCATATTTCTACATATCTTTTTACAAAGCTTTTTTACACCACCTGGTTTTACTTAACAGTTAGCTGTCTATTTGCTTCATTAGTTCAGAGCAAGTGAAAGCAGTAGGTAAAGAGCTGCCTTTTTGCATTTATGCTTTTCATAATTTTTTTCTTTAAAGTAATACATTTACATTTCATAATCATAAACGTGAAACTGAAGATGAAATCAGTTCTCGAAAGATTAATTCAACCCTGCTCACAGCTGCGAAGACTGTGGAAATAAATATCATTTTGCAGTAACGTATTCCTGACAAAGGGCATAACAAAAGACTGATTTCTATTCAGAGATAGTGGGTATATTTATTTTGCATGTTGGGGGGAGGGGCTGTGGTCGGCTGCTTGCGACCCTGACCTAGTTTTGTAGCTGCTTATTATTCAGCTATATGTTTGGGAAATCTCTGTAATTTAATTTGGCAACCTCTTCTGCATGTCTGCACATAGCAGTAGGTGCTCTTAATATTAGTCGTGTCCCATGCTGAATCATATTTGTTTAGAAAAAGGAAAATCCTAATGCACTCATAACTCAGAAAGAAACTGTTAATTGTTAGCAGAGAACCGCCTGATTACAGACTGGGTGTCTCATCCAGGGCCCTGCCATAATTAGTAACCACTGTTGACATTTAGATTTAAATTGAATTTTCTTCTAATTAAACCCAGAGGGGGTTGATCCTCTCAGATGTACAGGTTAATAAAATTAGTCAGAAACTGTTAAACAGTAAACTGAATTCTCCAAGAGAGCTTTCCCAGTGTATTGTTCGGAATGCTGTAATTAATATTCAAAGGATTCATTAGATTTGGAGTTGTCCTTTTTTGTTTTGGATTGCATCTGGGTTTGTTGCAGCTATTTCTTTAATTAAGTCTGTTTGCTTTTGATATCTGCAGTAATACTAATTTTCATCATGTTTGTGCATGTGTAATTATAAGTGCTGTAGCACCATTCATCCATAACGTGCAACTGTTATGTGTAATAACAAGCTGCTTTTTTTTCTGGGCACATTCAGTGAATCGTAATCCCAAAAACTAAAAACAAGTGATGAGTTTTTAGAATATAGCCTAGACTAACTGGTGTCTGTTTGTCAGCGTCATACAAATGTTAAAGCTGCCACAGTGTCATTCACTTCTTTATTCACCGTTGTTTTTTGCTGAGCCTTCCCAAGCCTTTTTTTAAAATGAGATCATTTTTTCTGATGAAATGTAGATGTTTGTACTTTTCCCATTGCTTTTTCAAGTACCATCAATTGGATTGAGATCTTAGCCTACATGCGATTAATCTGTGGTTTCACTTTCTTGTCCTGCTCAAAGATTAGAGAAGTTAGTAGTATGAAAACTTTCAAGCATATGTGCCAGGAAATAGCAAAACGTATCAGTGATGTGAGAAAAAGTAGGGTCGGAAGTGCTGTAATGAGGTAAGTGAACATTAAACTTTGAGAATATCAGAATTTTTTGTAAAACTACTCTGTGGGAGTAAAGTTTTCATAACAAAGATCTCACAGCTGAACTCACTTGCTTTTTCATAGCTCATAGACAGAGGAAATCCAGTAAGATGCTGTTGAGCACTGAGAACAATTTAGTACCAATACTAAAAACTTAATATCAGTTTTACAAACAGAAGTGAAGAATGTGTTTTACCATTTAATGAGCCTTGTGAAAGTTATGTTTCTGGTTTAAATCAATTTCTGGGCCACTGTAACGTAAAAATAGAGGATTTAGAGAAACACGAAATGATAAATGAAAATGTATAAGGAATTCTTTCCTGAAAGATATCTTGAAATTCATGAAAGTTGTTCAATACTATTAAATTGAATTTATTCCCAAAAGGAATATTCTGTCTCTTTCTCCTTAACCATGTAAGCCAAACAAATAAAAGCCCCAAACCCTAGATGACTTCATTTTTCTTGCTTAGTCTGACTAAATAAATTGGATTAGGTAAAGAATGCTTCTCACTCAGAATTGGCTTCAGATGGTACAAAACCACTGAAAACGTATGGAATAGTTTGCTGTGCTGGTGTACGTCACCAACTAAATTCCTCTCTCTGGCAGGTTTGAGGTGCAGAAATCACAAGGGAAATCAAACCGGAAGTGGCTGAAACTGTCAGGTCCAGAACTGCAAAATTTATCCCACTTAAAAGAATTGTTGATCTAAATGAGGCTTTAATAAGAACAGTTTCTGTGAGTAACAGATTCTGGATTCAGGTGCGGTTCTCAAGGTCCAGCTGAAAAAATCAGGGTAGGAACAATAAAATGAAAAACAAACCTCTTTAGCTTGCAGTCCAATCAGAGTCTTTACACTGAAAAGAGACTTAATATTGCTATTGATTTTTTACGAAAGATGTCTACTATGGTGATGGGCAGCAATTCAGCTGAAATCAATAATTAAACCCCCTATGAGAACTGAGTCTTAAACTGAATTAAACTAAATTTTTGCAGTGGCCAGATCACATTATCATGAAAATATACCCCAAAGTCTCAAAAATTATCTGTAATCACCTCCAAGCAGCCATAAACTCAGTCCTAAGTTTGATAATGTAGTAGTCTAATTACATGGAAACTGAGCTTCCATGATTGGATGAGAATATGCTGACCATGGTCCTTTTATGAGACTGGGAATGTTGTTGATGGTCCCAAGTAAGTGATCTTAGATTTTCCCTCAGAATCAAGTACAAGCTTAACCACTGGCAGCAATACACATACACATACAAAACTAAGATTTGTTTCATGTTTAATTTTTAGATAATGAGTTAGGAGTAACAGGTTTTCAATGTCATGACAGCTAGGCAGAGCTGTTAATGCAAGTGAAAGCAGATGTGTGATCACCGTGCTTCTATTAAGCTATGTGTGTCTCATTGGTGCCAGCAGGACACAAATAGAGAAAGGAAAGAAAACAGCAGTTGCCGAGGAGGCCAACCACATACCCATCAAGTTTGGCATGTAATACTTCAGGTCAACCAAGAGGAGCCAGGAAATGTAAAATTGTACACATTTTCTAGTTTACAGATGATTTCAGCAAAATGCAGGCATAGTGTAAGAGCAGGAGGCTTGCAAAACCAATTGAGTAAGGAAGGTCATTGCCTGCAGAGATGAGGAAGCCCAAAGCAGGCATCTAGTTTGGGGCACTACGACTTGGCCGAGCATGGGGCGTGGTGGCCCGTGTGCAAACAGCTGTAGGGAAGCCAAGGGTGGATTAACTGGGCTGGATTGTGAGAAACCTAGGTCTTTGCTCACACAGTCACAGCATACTGCAGATTTCAGGGAGAGAAATATTCTGTTGGCATTGCCATGTATGATTGCATGAGGAAATGTATTGAGATGATAACAAGGCTTTTTGGAGAAAAATGGGCTAGAAGCTGCTAAAGACAAATAGCTGAGGTTCTTTCATGAGTCTTTCACTGTGAGCCATCCTTTCTTATTGCCGTGTGTATATGTAGACTTTTGAACTGTTACAGTGAAATAAAGAACAAAGAATCAGTTTCGTTACCATTACTCATTTCTTACTGTCTAACATTATAACTTTTTTCTTCTTTCATTTTTCCACATGGTTTCCACAGATGGAAAATTATATAAGTATTCAGTGCGTAAAATTGTTAGATATAGGGCTGTTTTCAAAGTAAGCTTTTTTTTTCTTTGTTTGAGATACCATTTGAGATTTTAAAGTTCTGAAGGAAATTGGTTTTTTATTCTGTAAAATACACAGCTACTGCCACATAAACACGAAAGCCAAACCTCCTTCAGTTTATCTGTTTCGTTCAAAAAACCGTGTTCTAAATCCTCTGCCCAAGGCTTTTTATTGTGAAAAAATAATCAATACCAGCAGAATTCTTTATCATCCAGATAAGGAGGTGAACAAATGTGGAAGAAATGTTAAAGTCACTGAAATTAATTTTTTAATCTCACTTAATCTATTAATAATGTTTCTTAGTATAAATACTGCCTAAGTTAATGTTTATACTGTGAACTGACAAAGAATAGGCATTTTGTTGTATTTAGCTCTTGTATGTCAGATGTGAGCAACCTGTTCCCCAGGTGCTCCCAGTCAGCTAGTATTTTCTGTTAGGTAAAACATTTCCTCAACTAAAGATTTTTGCATGAAAACTGAGGAATGCATTCTGTATTTACTCTCTGTATAAAGCTTTCATTTATGTCAGTGGGTGTTCAGTGTATAGCATGCGGACAGTATATTTCTGTAAGTACCTGTAAGAAACATCTCCTTTTATACACTAATAAATTTGTCACATAGTAATTTGTTTTTCCAGTTACATGATAGTTCTACCAATGCAGCAACAAAATGAAAATAATAAAGATAACCTGTAATGCTAGATAAATTACATTTGATATACCTTTTACTTTTTAGCCTCAATTTCCCATCACCTGTACATAATGCTTCACTGCTCAGTCCTTATTTTGTCATTGAAGAAATGACTTGTGCAAATAAGTGTTTTGGCCACAGTGGGATTACTGGCATCAGTTGCTTTTCACAGGTAGGAGAGGGCTGCCCAGTGGCCTTTTGTCACAAGGCACCAAGTTCTCCTAGTAGAGGTGGTGGGGAGATTTTCCTGAATAATTGGGCTCCAGAGTTCATGCAGGAGAAAAAGTATCAAAGTTTGTTCATTCAGTTCTTCTCTGAATGAACTGTGCACCCTCCTCCAAATAAGTCTTTGTTCAAAACCAGCTACAAATGGAACAACGTAAATTGCTTTAAGGACAGGAGGATTTGGCATGTAACTAAGTTTGCAAGCGGTTATGGACCCAATAATGCAAATTGCCTTCACCTTACTCTGTGAATTCAGAGCTAATTTTTATCATTGCTTATTAGGAAGGAACTGTGGAAGCCAGTGTCACTACAGGATTTATTTTTGTAGCCTCAATAGGTAAATTCTTTTATGATTTTGCATTTTCACGGATCCAGTGTTAGTTGGAGATTTCCAGAATCATTGGGATATCTCAAAGATTGGTGCTTCTAAATGCATTCAGCCGCCATCTAAGATATTTACCAGCCTGTTACTGTTTGAAGCATCTGAATTCTTGAAATTTCTGGATATTTATGGGGATTGTTGAAGCAGACCTGGAAAATCTTTTGAAACTCATCCATCCAGAGAAACTTTCTAGAACTACAAAGTGGAAAAAGCATAGGTATTTTACTTTAAGAATGCCATTGTGACTGTCCCTCATTAAAAAGGGTGATTAATGCACGTTTGTGCCATCCAGTGAAATGTAGAAGCAAACATCAAGAAATAAGGTAATTGTTTCCAATGAAAGCAAAAGAAGTTTTACAATACGCTTACTAGTTCTGATAAAGTTAGTATTTTGCTGGGTTTAAGTATCCATTTACAATATACTTTTACATTTTATACATTTATACTTTTTCATTTTACATTTATTCTTTATTCTTAGCAGATAGGCAGAGAGGTAAGGTATATATGGAGCAGGAATATATGTTATTGAAATTTTTTGTATAATTATATAAACTTTTTCAGGTACAGACTTATCCCAGTACAAAACCAGAAATTGAATGGTGCTTTCTCTCCTGTGAAGCTCTACGTGTGTCTGTGCATCAGCTATCTTGAACCTGTTGAGTGTCCCCCCGTTTTCACTGAGTTTCAGTGAGAACTGAGAACACTTTGCCTGTCCTCAAGAAGCATTCAGTAGGGGAGCAGTTAGAAAGAAAAGAGGCACTTCAGTAGAGAGATAAGATCTGCTTATCTCATTTTATGTGCATGCATGCATGCACACGCACACAAGCACCTTCATTTCCTTTATGGTTCTGTATGTGTATGTGCGCATTCACATGACAAATCAAGATCTTACGTGGAAATGTGTGAAAAAATGTTGCCTTTCTAATCTTGCAATGAGCTAGACCATATGACTATGTTAGAGATTTGGAAAGAACCTCTGGCGCAAATGTCTGAAATCAGATTTAGCTTTCTAGGCTTCTTGGCCGACAGCACACTTTATTTTGGGAATGTACAAGCAAGTATTTAGGAAGAAAGACATACTAAATGGGGTAAGTTCTGGACACCACTGAAGCTGAATCCCTTAACTATGTTTCTGATAGCTGAGATTCATAAAAACAATAAATACAGCAATAGCTGTATCACACAGGCTGTATAAGTTACATGTGGACAGAGACAAAGTCATCGGGCAGTACATGGTAACTTATGGAGGCAGTACTGTGCTATAGTGCATAAGAGTTTGTCATCAGGTATTAGGCACGAAAGCAGTTAGAATATGTCCTCTGGCTACCGGTATATGGTTGAAGGATAGATAGCGTATTTGGCCACAAAACACAGCAGCTGTCCTTGGGGTCAATTACAGGTAGGGCAAACAAAGCAGAGTGTTTCTGACAACAGATTGGGTTAGGCAGTACTGCTTATGCTTTTAGATGGATTTCCAGTAGCACTCCTGAAGTGAAGGGCTGAGGGCTGTGTTTCTGCAGTTTCACAGATGTATGTATTTGACATGCAACTATTAAATTTGCAGCTTGTGGATGACTTTTGCCATTCTCTTAGAAGGTCTGTACACCTGTCTGGTTAATAAGTAAGAGGGGATGCTAACATTTAGTAAATAGCTTAAGGAAGTAAAATCCTAGAAACAGTCAATGACAGGGGAAGGGAGGATGGCAAAACCTCTTGTAACATTCACAGTACACTCACAGTGAGACCAATGTGTTCAGCCTGTTTTAAGAATTGGTTGTTGTTGGGAAACCGTTAACTAATTCTCTAATAAAACTTTTTCTTGCAGTAGTATAATTATTTCAGTGAAATTCTGAGTGAGAAAACTTTTTTGATTCATTTGGTGAGTGTATGCCTGTGAAATCGATTCCAGGCTGTCTAATAGTCTAATGGTGAGAGCTTGAACACTGCTCTTCCAAGGGCAAAGCTCATGTCCTTCCCAGCAAAGGGGGAAAGGTCAGAGAACTTCATACAAGTCTCACAAAAAAATCGAAGTGTATGTGATTTTGTCTTCATCTACGTTAGGAAGATTATGCAATCTGGAAATGGAAAAAACTATTTCCTGCTCAGCCTGGGCTTTGGCTCTTTCATGTATTGCTCTGTTGCTTTCTGCTTGCTAGCAGTTACCCATGTGTGGTGTATTGCAAGATCATTGCATCACTTGTCATGGTGATATGTCTATTCCTTGCATTTTCATTAGCCATATAAATATTTTCTTTCTATTGCAAAAGCTAATACTAAATACTATTGGTTAAGATAATTCACCTCCTTGGGCTTTTATCCAGGAATCTAGGGACCAGGTTAGGAAAGCTAAAGCCCAGTTAGAATTAAGCTTGGTGAGGGATGTTAGAGATAGCAGGAAGGGCTTCTATAGGTGCATAGCGAGTAAAAGACAGACGAGGGACAAAGTAGGCCCCTTCTGGAAGCTATCAGGAGAACTGGCTACCCTGGATTTGGAGAAGGCTGAGGTTCTCAATGACTTCTTTGCCTCGGTCTTCACTGGCAAATGCTCTGACCACACCACCCAAGTGTTGGAAGGCAGACGGGGAGACTGAGAATAAAGACCCTGGGCCCACTGTAGAAGGGGATCCAGTTTGAGACCATCTTAAGAACCTGAACATACACAAGTCCGTGGGACCTGAGGAGCTGGCAAATGAGGTTGCTAAGCCACTGTCCTTCATCTTTGAAAAACTATGGCAGTCAGGTGAAGTTCCTAACAACTGGATAAAGGGAAATATAACCCCCATTTTCAAGAAGTGGAAAATGGATGAGCTGGGGAACTACAGGCCAGTCAGCCTCACCTCTGTGCCTGGCAAAATCTTGGAGCAAATTCTCCTGGAAGGCATGCTGAGGCACATGAAAAA